>JAPVRG010294223.1:7336-19783 GCA_029783565.1 Rhagoletis cerasi
AAAATACAGGTAAACTTTGATATTTTTTCTTTAAAACTCTACAGCTCAGAGGCATTTTATGGTATAATCTTGGTCAATGATAGGATTTCTTCAGAATTAAATACTCTACAAAAGTGTCCACCAGCGCGTTAGTACGGGACACTAAACCCCCTATCTCGTAAAAAACAACTATAGAAAACATTCGAATAACAAATTTGTAGTAAATTCAATTTCCTACAAAAAGTTAAATAACACCAAATCGCTAAAATCGATATTTCTTGAGAAATATGGGGTTTTGAAGATGAGGTAGTGTGGAATTTTCATGGATTATTGAGCTATATTATAGAAATTGCTGATTTTTTAGTTTACTTCAAAGCCTAATATCTCAAGAAATATCGATGATGGCGATTTGGTGTTTTTAACTTTTTTGTAGGTAATTGAATTTACTACAAATTTGTCATTAAAATTTTTTCTATAGCTGTTGTTGTTTACGAGATAGGGACCAAAAAACGAGAATTTCATAAAAAAATTGGGTTTAGTGACCCGTACTAACGCGCTGGTGGGAGTTAGGGTTACGGCGCTATGGACACTTTTGTAGAGAATTCAATTCTGAAAAAACCCTATCATTGACCAAGATTATACTGTAAAATTCCTCTGAGCTGTAGAGTTTTAAAGAAAAAATATAAAAGTTTACCTGTATTTTATATAGGAAATCTTTGAACGCCTTGGCCGAGTACTTAGTGTTAATATTAAGGGTTCAAATTTTCAGGAATTTTTTTTAAGGTATTTTCCACGAAATTTCGAGGTGGGAGTGAAAAAAAAACAACAGTCGAAAAATAAAAAACGCCCTAATATACATACATATGTACATACATGTGCACAATTTAGTTGTTATCGGCCGCCTATTATTTATACCTATAATCTTTACTGTAATTCGATGTACCTTTTAAAAACCAGACATCGTTCGGCGTATTAGCATCATGGTTGGGGGCTGACTCCAAGTCCCATCTGCTTAGCTTGCAAAGGGTACAACATTTTACATCTATATGGATGTTCCAGCCCCAGTTATAAACACACTCTGACAGTCCTATACATAAATTGAAATATGCTGCAGGCACAAGTATTCTAAGAGCTAGGGCATCCAATATAATGCTTGTATGGTGGACGGAGTTGGGTTTGAACAAATAGGCTTATCTGTCAGATGGAATCTGAATCTGAAACACTTTCCTAACTTCACAAAATATAGCGACCGTTCTATAGCTCGCTGACCGGAAAATAATTTATCTTATGTACAAACATTTTTGTTGAAAGTGATAAGAAGGAGAGAAAGGCAGAATCCGTTTTGTACTACTTGTGCAAATATCTCGCACTACAAAAAAAAAAAACGCTTCAAGGAAACCATTTCTTCGAGAACCTGGAGAGACTGTCTGATTTCGTCAAAAATAGGGTTGATTTAAAAACTTGTAATGATAGATCTTTTGAGAAGTTGTCTCCCCTAGGCTACTGAATGAATTCCTGACAAAAGCACCCGTCTTACGTAGTCAAACCTTACATAACCTAACCGTTCCTGAAAAGCTTGATAGAAAGCAAATTTCGCAAATCGTTATCCCACCGCAATAAAACTTTACATTTATATAGATTATTTAGCTGAAATGGAAAAATATAGAGAACTAGTGAGCCCGAATGGCGCTAAAACAGCACAGTTGAATTTAACTTTTTAAACAGGTGGCAACACTCTTCAAAAACCTTAAAAATATTCCAATTTTTAGTTAGAGCTATAAGCGAATCGTGTGCCTAATTTCATCTAAATTCGTGAAGCCATTTCTGACTGTCGGTTTTTCATTTCATCAGAAAAAGTAATAGCTTCAGAAAAACATCATTACCCATCTACAAGCCAAGCTCTTTAATTTGACAGCTCACTTATGAAATTCGTAAGAGCGGTGCAGATCTGTATATGTATACACGTTTCCGGCCAGATGCCGACTTCTGGGACACCCTGTATAAACATTATTAGATAGATATGACTTTTCGGTGACCATCCAAATCAAAAATATATTCAAACTGAAGCTTTCTTAAAACTCTTTCGCTTGACATTCATTTTTTGACATTTAATATAACTTGTGCATAAGTTAACTAAATTCGACTTTAAGAACTGGTGTAAACGCTCTTCAAAAGTACTTTACTAAAGCCTTTTTACATCTGGAATTGTGACACATACTTCAATTAACTAATAAATTAAGTTGAAATTGATTTTTTAAACACGTGGCAACCCTCCTTAATGTAGCTCAAAAATAAAGCCTTTTCAACCCCATTTCGATTTATGCCCATCTTTTAACAATTCATTTAAACCAATGGAAACCTTCTTCAAGCACCTCATAAATATTCTAAATGTACAAACTAAAATCTTTTTAAACCCCTTTCGTCTGACACCAATATTGTAAAAGAAATTTGTTTTAATTACCTTATTGTCTTAATTCAAGTTGAATATGACTTTTTGAACAGGTCGCAACCCTCCTAAATATATGTAGTTCAAAAATAAATCCTTTTCAAACCCATTTCGACTAATACCCATCTTTTTAATAATTCATTTAACTTAATTAGTGATTTAAATTAAAATTTTTAAGCCGGTGGCAATGTTCTTCAAACACCTCAAAAACATTTTAAACGTTCGATTTCTTAAAGCTCTTTCGTTTGACACCCATATTTTAATATTAGTTAAAATGGACTTTGAAAACGGGTGGCAACCCTCCTCAAAATATGGTCCAACTAAAACCTTCTTAGAACTCTTTTGTTCTGATATATATTTCAATTACCTAATTCCCTTAGTTCAAATTGAATTGAATTTTTTAAATAGGTGGCAACCTGTAGTTAAGAAAGATATCCTTTTCAAAACCATTTCGATTGATACCCATATTGTTATAATTAATTTAACTTTTTATATTATTTGAATTAAATTTTTTAAAAGGTGGCCACTCTTTCCGAAAAAGTAAGACCTTACTAAACCTCACAAGATATATCATTTTTGAAAAGCGAAGGAACGGTGTGGAATTGATGGCATTGATTATTAAATAATTTGAGTTTAGTTTTTTAATAGGTGGCAACTCTTTTCAAAAAAAAATAAACCCGGTTTGCACATCCACAGGCTAAGCCTTTTAATTTGACATCCCACTTCTGAAAATCAAACGAACGAAATATACAGGGTGTCCAAGAAGTATCACGACAAACTTGTGGAGAAGGTAGGTGGGGGATGGGCTCCCTTATAAGCAAACATTTTTCAGGCAAAAGTGTCACCGTTTTTGAAATTTTTAATTTTTTTAATATAAAAAAAAATCGGGCCTTTTCACGTATTTTCTTTAACTGCGTGTACAAATTTATTTATTTTCAATTAATTTAATTGATTAAATTTCATGATTTATATAGACTAAGGATTAGACATGGATAAGACAAGGATTAGAGATATGTGCCACTTTTCAGTAATATGAGTTTTTTTTTGTGAGTTTTGAGTTGTTTGGTTATTGCAGAAGAACTTCGTTACGTAGGCGTCATAATGATTACGGGCCCTGATCAACACTTTTAAATTTGAAAAGCTTTAACGTGCACATGATGTACGAAACTTGTATACTTATGTATATACGTACTCAGCTCATTCAACATATTCATGCACGGTTATGAAGCAATTTTTATACAGCAGCTAATTTTGTGAAAGTAAATTGGAAATTTAAAATTATTAAAATGAAAGCGATTATGGATCGTGTTAAAAAAAAATACAAATTAAAAATGTACAAGTAAAATGTAAATAAAAAGGTAATTAAATACCTTAGCATAAAAAATAATATTATATGGAAAAAAGTAAAAAAAAAAATTAATTACATTGTATTATTTCACGGACACTGCATGCCTGCGAAGCAGGCCACTGTATTCTTAATACTCGTAACGAAATTAGCAACAGCAGCAGAAGTTCTTATTAAAACAAAAAAAAAAAAACAAATTCAAAATAATAATTGGCACTTTAAACAATCGAAAGTCGATGGAAAATATTTCCACGATTTGTGGCTTGGTTGAAATACAATCATATGTATGTTTATATATTTATATATATATATATTTAGAGCGCAATGCAGAATAATCAATTCCTCTGTTACAAACATATATGTATGTACATACATTTACACATGTGCACTTAAGCAAGAAAATATTTCATGCAACTATCGCACAGTCAAAAAACAATTATTTAAAAAATTCACAACTTTTTAACACAACTGATGAACTATAAATAAATGACTGCATAAAATAAATAAAAAATTAAAAATCGAGAAAAAATTCGTATCATTGCAAAAAACGGAGTGCCAGAGCGAACAACCGCAGATGAAGGGAGCCTAGTAAAGAATTAAATTGAATGAAATAAATTATTGAAAAGAATGATGGCGCAAGTCATGGAAAAAGACTTAAAACACTTAAAATACTCAGGAAAAAAAATTAAATATTCACTGCATATTTATGCCACTGCATTCTTCCATTTTTCCGTGCGCTGCATAGGTCAAATGCTTTAAATATTTTAATACCATTTTTGTACAAATTATTTATTTGTTTTTATCGCGACATTCCAATTTTTTTCAGCTTTAACTTTTATTGGCATTCAGTAGCATCTGGCTCTTTCGATTTTTTCTCTGCGCTTCACAGCGAGTCAACATTATTGCCCACTTGAGAGCAACTTCGTAGCTTCCGCTGCGCAGTTCCGCTTTTGTTTTGGGTATTTACGAGTATTTTCTACCTTGCTGTTGTTGTTATGATTTTCAATATCGGCTGCAACAGTATAATGACTTCATTGCACCACTGGGATTGTAAATAATTCCGCTGAAAATGAATATTGCAAATTTGCTATCACTAAATAGAGGTGGTGTTTTTTTTTTATATGGATGTAAACTGAAAGTTTTTGTCAATATTTCACAATTCAATTATTTAAAAAATTGACTTTCATTGCTGGTAACTGGTATCGCTATTTTCTGTCACATGGCGTGTAAAACATCCGCATTAAAACATGAACGCGTAGAATGAGAAACGTAAAAAAAGCAGCTAGGCGCAGCTGGTGACTTTTTCTTGTCAGTAGATCAGTGAAGCACTGCGACCTGGCTGACTTACCGGAAATGTTTGCAGTTTTCGACACCTTAAACTACCGTTAGTAGTAGATATATTTTGCAGGCTGGGTCTCTCTCTCGGTTAAGATTTTTAGTCATTTGAGTTTAGTAAAGTTGAAAAAAAAAACAGAAATAGCTGGAAGGAATGAAGTGACGTACATATATTCATGCGCATATTCCCATATAATTACCCTGAGTTTTGGATTATAGTTCTGAATAGAGACCTCTTTATAAAAATAGTTTCTTTAAATATGACTAAGTCTTCATGTGTCTTTCTTGACAAAGTGAAGTCGATTTAGCTTTATTGGTACTTTTGGAACCTAGGTGGGTACGAATATTTCAATGAGGTTAAAAGTCAAGATCGATATCTTAAATTGTTTCATCCGAAAAGGTAAAATATTCTCTATGCCTTGAATTAAAATGTCGAATGGCAAGCTTTCCGCCAACATAAAAAGGCTCCTAACTAAATCTAAACCGAAGTTAGCCATACCTAAGTAAGATTCGCGGAAACATTTTAAAGGATCACAAAGTTACAGACATTTACCTCAGTTCTATCATATGACATTAAAACTTCTTCTTTCGTTTTTATTATTATTTGGCGCTAAAATCTTTTATCGGTTTGGGCTGATACCGAATTTCCTTGTGTTCGCACGCGTCTTTCTTTCGATGTTCACCCATGGGTGCCGAGTCGAGGGATCTTTTCACTGGAGCATCGCCATCTATGCGTACAACATGCCCAAGCCAAAGCAAGCGCTGAGTCTTAACGCGCTTCACTATGTCTATGTCATTGCAAAGCTCGAACAGTTCATCATTCCATATTTTTCGGTACCTGTCGCCACGTTTCTGCGCAAAAAAAAAATACGGAAATGATTAGCGGTTTCTAGAGCGTGTTTTCGCGTTGGTCGAGAGAGGGCTCTACTTTTCAATCGCCTATTGAGGTCAAACTAGCACCTGTTGGCAAGTGTTTTCTTCCCTTGATTTCCAGGCTGACATTGTTGGTGGTGTTAACGCTGTATCCTAGGTAGATACAGTCCTTCGCTACTTCGAAATTTGGATAGACTTCTCGTGCTTATCAAAAGCGGTTTTAAAATCCATCTGTCTAATGTCTTTTCGACGATTGGACGCACTGTTAAAATTTGCTGAAGGAGGGGGATTTACAATGTCTAAGGCCGCACTTAAAAGGTTCAGTCATTTCGTTCCTCAAAGGTCTAAGTCTTTCGTACTCTATCATTAACAGGACCTTATAAAAAATGTTGAAAAGGGTTTCCGCGATAGTTGGGGCAACCAGCGGAACTCCTCTTCTTGTAGATCGGGCAGAATACACGAAGGCTCCAATCTTCGGGCATGTAAATCCAAATTCTGCTTTACAGTTGGTACACAGCTCTTTACCGCCAGCTTTGAACAGTTCAGCCATTTACCGTCGGCTCCGAGGGCTTTTGTTGCTTTAAAACAGCATTATTGCTGTTCTCACCTCGTCGAGTCAAGAGACGTCTGCGTCTTCCCTACACATTGATCTGGGTTCTTCTTCATCAAACTCGCCAAGTGTGAGGGTAGTCAAAAGAATTAGGAAGTGTTCTCTCCATATTCTTGGTGTATTCTGCACGTCTGTTACCCGATTTCCATCTTCGTTTCTAAAGGAATCATCACCTTGATTGCTGCCTTGATTTCTGATATATTTTTCGTTTCTATCAGAATCTCAAGCCTTCGCTTTCACGTATTTCTGCCTCTCGTTTCTTTCTTTTGAATATACAACTCTTCTTCTTCCTCTTCTCCAGGTATCGCACAACTGTCGCTCGCGTAGCTGTTGGCTGCAGAATGGCCTTCTATCTATGCTGCGTATTTCTCTGCGGCATTTCTCTAACCAACCATCTCTTCGGCTGCGTTGCGAAGAGATAACCGGGCAATGAGGAGTTGCTTGTTTGAGCGGGATTTAAAGTCTATCGCGAAATTTCTCGACTTTCCGCTGTGACTGCAGCTTCTCGAAGCCGAATTTTCGTCCCGCGTTCGTGATTGCGCATATGCGCGAGCTATTTATACTTAGGTATATATATACATATAGATAAAAGCACATACAAACATATTCATAAATAACCATAAAATACTTTGTTATTTATTTACTCACCCATTTATTTGTTACTCATTTGCATAACTGAATATAGGATACATATATTATATCTATACATACTTAAATAGATTATTATAGACGTACATACATACTTACATATAAACAAAATATGCAACAACAATTGCATAAGAGCGACACGTAAAGTGGCGTGATAATGATTCGGGACCAGACGCCCCACTAGTCCAGCAACAAACTCATACGAATAGCGACCTTGAATATTTGTTTACTCACTAGTATAAATAAGGAGTCAACTGTAACTTAAGTTTAGTTTAAGAACTTGATGTCAATGAATAAAGACGCTTTTAGGTGTACTCGCAGATTTTAATTTTCTTTAACTCGCGTAACAGTTGTTGGTTTTTTTTATTAGGGTACAACCAAGCAGTTTTTTGGATGTTTCAATGTTGGTATCTGGTACTATTTACCTCTTCAGTACATCTTTTTTACTGCGCTAAATCTGAAATTTCACGGAATACCTTAAATTGACTTCCTCATCAACAACTAGTTTTAGTTTTTCTGAATTTTTTGGCAGAAATATGTTTTTCGTATGTTTCCATATGGCAACATTTTAAGTTATTTTATTTTAGTTAATAGTTAAATACCAGGGATCGAAAATAATCGTTTAATATCATGATTTTTATTTTTCGATAAAAAAAATAATCGTTATTTTATAATTTTTATTTTTTCGATAAAAAAATAATCGTTATTGTATAATTTTTATTTTTTCGATCAAAACATAATCGTTATATTTGATTTTTATATTTTCAGTCAAAAAATAATCGTTATTTTATGATTTAAATTTTTTCGATAAAAAATAATCGTTATTTTGGATTTTTATTTTTTCCGCTTTAAATCTTTTATGATCGAAAAAATAAAAATCAAAACTAACGATTATTTTTTAATCGAAAAAATAAAAATCAAAAATATCGATTGTTTTGATCGAAAAAATAAAAATCATAAAATAACGATTAAATTTGATCGAAAAAATAAAAATCAAATTTTAACGGTTAAATTATGATTTTTATTACAAAGATCATAGCCGTTACGGTCCCTGTTAAATACTCTTTACAGGGATATAAAAAAAAATGTATTTACATCAATTTTAAAAAGATAAACACAGAATTCTTTATATGTATTCTTAAGCTTGGGTTGAACTGATAATAAAACTTCAATTTTCGTATAAGTTAGGCACTCAAACTATTTATGTTAACTAAATTTAGCGTACTTAGTTAAGTTAATTTCTAATTCACTAAATTTGAAAATAATTGCCGTGAAAGTTCTTTGATCATAAAGGATATTTTTTTTTAAATGCATTTTGCAAGTTATTTATAATTTCTGTGGGTCCTTAATAATGGATATATCAGAGTCCCCAAAGTCAATCGGAATTTTTCAATATCAGTGCCTCTCATTTTACCCGACATTGCAATAAGAATTATAAATAACATACATAAATATAATATTGTTGGCGCTTACACTTTTGCTAAGTGTTTGGCCGAGCTTATCCTCCAACTTGTGTTGCGGGTCTTATTGTAGTTACACAAATGAAGGTACCTACAACTTTGCGCCGCCTCCGAGCGGCAACTGGTTTTACTGAGAAGCTTTTTCTAGGCAGAAATAAATACCTATGTGTACTCGGAAGTTTGAAATGGCCTGCCGAGGGGCGACAGCTGTCAGAAAAAACTTTTTTTCTAATTTAGACGTTGCTCGGACCAGGGATCGAACCCGAGTCCTATGGAGTGGTAGTACGATCCTCTAACCACTCAGCCACAGCGGTCCCCGAGAATTATTACAGTAGAAAAAAACGTAGATTCGCTACGAAATTCGTGTGCAGATGAACGTTATGAATGCTCAGCAGCTCTACTAATTTTTTATAGTTTTAGGACCTTAAGTGGCAAATGTTGCCATATGGCAACATAGCAAATTTAAGAAATCGTTGCAACTACTTCATAGGCTTATAGCAAAAAAAAAGTTCATGACGATAAGTAAATCGAACGATTATTAGTGCATTCTCATCCAAAATATTTCAGTAAATTATAAAACTTTTCTCTTACCTTTTTCAAATAATTCAAAATAGAAAAACTTGTTTCATTCAAACTGTTCTATGATCTACAATTCAACAACAACATAGTTATTTTAAATTTTTATTTTACTTAAAGGTTTAAACAGCATAAATATTAATAAAAACCATTCATATACATAATGAGAACGATCAACATCAGTATCGATAATCTTTGTAATAATTAAATCTAGTAGTAGATATATTGATGTTACCATTAAATATTTAGTTATTTCGATGAAGATGTTGATCAATATTCATTCAGTCCGAAAAGTTGACGATAAAAACGATTATTACAAGGAAAAGTCTTTGTAATACCCGCAATCATGAAATGAAGTTGTATACCATTGATGAGACAACCAAAAGCGACATAGCACTGTAGCTTCATTTTGAGACAGATTATGAAGAAAGGAAAAAAAAATTTGCTCTAAACGTCTACCTTTAAATTGCTGATAAAAATTGACTAATTATAGAAAAACTCACATTTGCACAATTTACTCAAGGTATAATTACCATACTATTATCTTGAAAAACAAAAGCAATGCAAAAAGCTGAATAAAAATAAAGAAAATAAAAAAGTCGCTATCTAGTTATTTTCGCTAAAAACTTTATATTCGAATTGCCAGTTCAGCGCATACAACGCAAATTAAATGTCAACATCTGTTATCAATCACGAACATATATGCATACATACTTACATATGTAAATAATAAACCGGGTTTGTTCAACAAAACGCAAATACTACTCTAATTGCAGCCGATTGAAAAACTGCCCTTTCAATTAAAAAGCTGCAAACGCTAGATTCTGAAACTATCTCTCGAATGCAGCATATTACGGTAACAAACTGCTAAAGTAGGAAGCGAAATTCTTGCTCAATAAAAATGTGTACATATGCACATATGTAGGTAAAGACAGTAAAAAACGCACAAATTCGTCAACATGCCATTTCCATGGGTTTATTAGTTTTTACGGTTTATTGCAGCGCAAAAACATCAACATGGTTCACATCAAGGCGAACGCATACAAGGTGGCGTTATTAGATCCGCAGATTTCTTTTTCTTTCATTCGTCTTGCCCGTATTTTGTTGTAGCTATTGCCTTCTTTATTACTGTCTCCATTTAATTTCAACCTTCATTTATTTAGGAGCAACATATTACTTATACTAAATTGATATACACTGTGAACTACACAGATGGAGGAGTTATATCTCAAAAAACTTATATCTGAACATTCCTTATAGTTCACCGATCTTGATGATTTTCTCAGTAGACCTTGTATGATTAATTAGTGTATAGCTCACGACTTTGTTCGGGTATATCTGTCTAAATGAAGGAATTTGAAAGTAAAACCTCATATTTGAACAATCAGTTATATGGGAGCCATATATACGTTGTAGTGGTCCGATTTTCCCGGTGCCGATAAATGATTAATGTCGTATCAAAAAACAAACATGCACCAAATTTTAGTCGGATATCTCGAAAACTCGACGTTCTGATCATTTTGGTATACTTTTCTATGGTCTATCTATTCTTCTTCTGGTACTTACAAACATTGGACTAAACTTACATATAATGCCATTTAATGTTCCGGAAAGGTATAAAAATGATTTAAAAGGAGGTTTTGGTTTTTTTGTAAGTTAAAGAAAAGTGTTGCTTTTTCCATTTTTCCTAAAACCAAATCGTGGTATAAAGCTCAATAACATTGTTTTTTTTTATAAAATTTTAAAACACTAAACCATTTTTGTAATGTACTCCCGCGGTTAATATTTCATTGGTTGTGGTCACGTTCGATTGACTACAGAAAGTATTCCACAAAAAACTTTCAACCGCTCACTGAAAAATGTAACAAATATCCGGTGCACGTATGCATAAAAAGAACTGGTTTTTGCATATTTCTGTGAATCGCCTGTGGTGGGCGTAGTCATTGTCCGTTTTTTATGCCGATGATCTGAAACTCTTTCGTAGAATCAATTGTGCCACTGAATCGCGGTTACTTCAAGAAGATCTTTTTAATCTCGAAGTATGGTGCCAAACAAATTTGTTATCCCTCAATATAAAAAAATGCTTCCATATGACACTCGCTAAAACATCTAAAAATTTTTCCAACTAACTACCATATTTCAAATGAACAACTCGCTTCTGTTAATGACTTTGTTGATCTTCGTGTAATTTTTGACTCTGGATTCACCTTTGTTAATCAAATATGCTATTTTCTTTCGAAGGCATACAGGAACCTAGCTTTTCTGCGAAGGCATGCGAAGGATTTTAAGGATCCCTATACAAGGAAAACTATCTTTAACTCTCTTGGTCGTTCAAAGCTTGAATATGACTCGGTTATCTGGAGTCCTATATACAGTTGCCATGTACATCGTATTGAACGCATCCAGAGGAAATTTATTCGGGTTGCCCTTCAGTCGCTTCGATTCTCTAACCCTCCTCCGCCCTATATAGCTCGTTGCAAGCTTATAGATTTAAATTCTCTTGAGTACAGAAGACATACCCATTCCCTTTTGTTTTTTTCCGATTCGATTGCTGGCGTCATTGATTGTCCGGAATTACTTGAGCATATCGGTTTCAATGTCCCCAGCAGAGTATTGCGGTTCATCCCGCCGTTTTATGTTACCTCTGATAAATCTAATTAATGGGCTAAAGCTCCGATTTGGAGGGCTCTTACTGAACTTAACACAATTTCAAATAGGTTAAATATTGAATTTTCTATCTGTAGGCAGTCTTTCAGAAGTTGAATTGAATCTGTGTGCTCCTCGTGTAGTTCTTTATTTCCCACCTATTAATTTTACTCTAGTCTGTGGGATTTTTTGTAATCATAGATTCAATAAACACTGAATTGAAAATATCAAGAAAGATAAAGCGTTATGAGATCTTAATGCGATATCGATTTGTTACAAAACGGACAGGAAATGGTCGTGGCTCCGCCCACTTATGACAACAGAAGGGTATCTACGTAATCAATTTATCGGTTTCGACCAAACTTGGTTCAATTATTTCATTAAATACCATTTCGGACAGACTCGAAGCTATTTTTCACGCTAAAGGTGGTAACATCGATCAGTAATTTACTTTTCTTAAAACTTGACATGTTTTGATGATGAACTGATCTTAAAAAAAAATAAAATATAAATATACAAAATTATAGTA
>JAPVRG010294239.1:1200-19002 GCA_029783565.1 Rhagoletis cerasi
ATAAATCAAGTGAATATTAAAACGATTTGCACCGGGCCCCGAAATACAAATTTATTGTAACCGAACCCTGGACACGGCGAGTATACCCCAGCAGTTATTGAAGAAGCACTCGGGGCGGGGAAAAGCTTCGTTACAATACTTAAAGTTATTAAATTATTTATATCACTCCGCCTAACAACATTAGCTAGGTAGACGAGTTCAGAGATGCTGGCGGACTACAAAATCATTACAAGCAAAATGAAAAAGTCTGTGAAAAAAATGATGTGGTCGAATTTTGACAACTACTACTACGTAACTTCAATCATAGTCTACCAAAAGAAACAATAGGTTTGTTCGTCGAAAATCCAGTAAGAATTATCCAACACTCAAAATATCAGAGAGTAAGAAAAAATTCTCTCAAATTTCCTCTCAATACGAGAAACTTACAAATTTCTGCACGAATTTGCAAGTTCCAGTAACAGCTGACTTACATGGTTGCATGCCAAATACAAGAAGTTATCCAAATGAATTTGTGTTCTTAAAAATAAAGTAAGTTTTAAAATTGTTAATTTTCATCTTCTATGTACAATGTACATGCACATGTGTATGTATTTTTTTAATAATTAGATCGCTATATTAAAATGGAAAGCCAAGGCAAACTGACAGTAAATTGCTCTCCCGAAACATTTCGCAGGGTTGAAGAAGGTATGTATTGATTTTATATTTTTTCAACAAGTATGAAGCATTTTTTTTATTATATTCATATTTACTTACTTCTTTCATTGGTGAATCGCTCATATTTATATATTTTTTCAAGTTAGCACAATTCGTTAATTAATATTCTTGTTGTCAAGAATGCAACCATGCGCCACAATCACATGTTTTTCGTGTTTGCAAATTCTTGCTGGCTAAAATTTTTCCAGCAAGAATTTGCAACTTCTCTCCGAGAGAACTGTCACTTTGCTCTCACAATTTTTGAGTGATGGATAATTTTTTGGTCTGCACAAACGCGATTCGTACAAATTCGTACAAATTTTTTGCTCGACGAACAAACCTAATAACGAACGTCCGACAGGAGCCAACGAGCTGTCTATCTCTTCTTATGTATGGATTTATGTATGTGTATTATAAAAACCCTGCAGAAAAAAAATATCAATTGATTAAAATAACCAACTTTCTAGTTAGCTTTTTTGCGGGATTCCGATACATAACTAACTTCTAATTAGCTATGAAAAAACTAACTTCAAGTTAGTTGTAAAGTCGTGCAGGAGTCATGCAGACGTTATCGGGAGTTTGTTTTCTTTACAAGTTTATATTTAAATATCCTCATTCAAAATTACTTTCAATACACTTTTTTCTGCACTTCGCAGATTCTTTTTCGTATTCAGGACAAATAAAATAAAGTTCGAAATTTTATATTATTATTTTGATGTTATGTCTGGCCGCTGTGGTGTAGTCGTAAGCAGTGCGCGCTTCCGCTCCGCAGGCGTGGGTTCAAACCCTGGCCAAAGCAACATCGCAAAAAAATTTTTAGAAAAAATGTTTTTTCTTAACAGCGGTCGTCCTTCGGCAGGCAATGGCAACCCTCCGAGGGTACTTTACCATGAAAAAGCTTCTCACAATCGCCGTTCGGAGTCGGCGTAAAACTGTAGGTCCCTCCCCTTTGTGTGACAACATCAAGGCGCACGCCACAAATCGGAGGAGAAGCTCGGCCAAACACTAACATATGTGTAAGCGCCAATCAGTTATTATTATTATATTATTATTATTATTATGTTTGATAGAATTCAAATATGAGGCCATCTAAAAAGAACATGTAAACAAATAAGAAAATATGTAAGGTTAAATAAAATAAATAAATAAATAAAAATATAAAAAATTTAAAAATTCCTTTTTAATTGATAATTTATATCCAAAAGTAGTTAGCTACAAGTTAGTTGACTTCTAATGCAGAGGAAACCAGTTCTCACTACTTTGCGGCCATCGAACTTCAAAAGTAGTTAGTTACGGCCAAAGGATATAGTTAATAAATAGTTACAACTAGTTGACTGCTAATTAGTTAATAGTTAGCTACAAGCTAGTCCCATTTCCTGCAGGGTATGTATACTTTTGTATTTGATGATCGTGGTTGCCCACTTGGGTGCGGCCGACTGCTGGCGTTGAAATTTCGTCAAACAATTCGATTTCTCGTTTTACATGAATATTTTATTTTCGGTATATTTTTCTTTTTTTTAGAGCACCTTTTGGAATATGTAAATTGCTTAGAAAACGAAGACGAAAAAATAAAATGTTTAAAAATATGTACCATATAAGTTTGTGTATACACGAAAATATCAGTATAACTATATCTTCGGTGCCCGCAGTAGTCGAGTGGGCAAAAGTGCGTGGTACCACCCGGTAGGACCCAGGTTCGTTTCATGGCCAGAACACTATCGAACAAAAAAGTGTTTTCTGTGCGGTCGCCCCTCGTCAAGCAATGACTATCTTCTGAGTGCACTTCTACCATAAAGAAAGCTTCTCATAAAAGGAGGAGGCGGCAGACAGTAATAAGTAGTAACCGTACTACAAATTCGCTGAAATTTCGTATGTATATGGTCTACTCTGCACTTAGGAATGAAGAAATTTTAAAATTGGTAAAAGTCGACGCACTGTCACGCCCATAGCTTTTGTGGGCGGAAATGGTAAACATTATCCGATTTTGATGAAATTTAGAGTATATGCTGGTATGCAAAATAGCATAAATCTAAATTAATGTCAAAATCGGTAGATATTTACGTCCACCAACTCTAAGAAATAGGTGCAAATATTAAAAGATTATATTTTGATACCCATTGGTGTACTCTGCTCGTTTACTCCTAAAATTTTTAATTTGTAGGATGATGAAGAGTTTCCCACTAAGACACCCACCTCCTACAAATTTTTTTGGAAAATCAAACACATTTATTTTATTTCTAAATCAGTTCCTATTTCTACCTTTAAAAAATGACCAAACGAAAACATGTGAATGCATTCGTACTAAATTATGTGCATGGTATGTATTTGTAGTACAACCTTCAATTCTACCTACATTTAATACACAAAAGCTGAGCTAAGGCAAGCAGAACTTTTGCCATCGAAAACGGTTCTCATTAAGAGAAGCGTCCACTTTTGGCTGACTGCAGCATCTGATTAACAGATTCTCGATTCATAAATATCTACACCATCTTCAATTTCCATGATATATTGCATCATCTGTATTGATTGTACATATCAGGGTTCTTTCCTTTAGCTACACAATAAAAATTCAATAAACTTAACAGGAGGTGTGTCTTTAAACAGAACAGTATTAGCTGAACTCACAGTTTTTGCGCAGACGGAACTTCTTCGGGTAGGTTTACTTATGCTGAGAATATTTCAGCGCCCTTCCTTGGAGGTATATCAAAAAATTGCTTTAGAGCATCGATCTTGACGATTGTCTCAGTAGACCTTGTATGATTAATTAGCAAATAGCTAACGAATAGTGTGAAATGTCATGTTCATAGCTGTATAAATAAATGAAATATAAGTCAAAACCTTTTATCTGAACAATCAGTTAAATGGGCGCAATAGCTTGTAGTGACCCGATCTTTATCACTGAAGGACTAGATTGCGTTGAAACAGACAGACAGACGGGCATGGCTAAATCGACTCAGCTCGACGTTCTGATCATTTTGATATACTTCTATTTCTATTTATACTTTCTTCTTCTTCTGGTATTTACAAACATCGGACCAAAGTTATAATACCATTTTGTGTTCATGAAAAATATAAAAACGAGAATTTAAAATCAGTTATCCAGCCACATTCACTCGTGGATCTGCCTTCCGACCCGTGAATGGCTACCAAGATTCTTTAGCGCTCAGGCAGCCTGTTTATGATTAAATTACTTAGAAGCACGCTCAGAAGCGTGAGTGGGCCAAAGTCTGCTTTACGGCGTCCAAAAACGGCAAAACCAGCAAGTGCGTACTTCTGAGGGTGTACAAGGTCTTCGCTTGCTCTTGCCAAAAGGCAGAGATTTCAGCAAAAAAATGCTCTGTATAGAATAAGCCCACAACTGCTAAGGTGATGTTGCTAAAAGCAGAGTCCCCAAGACCTTCGCTGAAACCAAGCGGGTTTTGGTTTATCTCCCCCTCTGATACCATCGATGCTAGACTATCATATCAGAGACTTACGGACTACGGTTTTTGGCATCGGACGGAGAGCACACCTGCGAAGGCGTACTGAAGGAGGTCATAGAGAATAATTATCCTTCAGAATATGAGGTTCGGAACAACCTGCATCCCTCTTATGTGGCGCCAATTTTTAGTACCACCTTGAGCAAGGTGGAGTTCACTTAGCTCCAATAGAGTTTCTGGTATCGGGTTGATGAAGTTGAAACTGATGGTGTGTAAAGATGCAGGTTAACCCAGATTTTCCATGCTATTCAGTCAAGAATGAATTCAGTATTTTTATTTAACATGATTTCAAAATCTAACTAATTATAAATGTTAGCCTGTCTGCCAACCCCTCAACACCAATATTGCGGCAAGAGAAGATTTGAGGTGTGCAATATTTGGAACCAGCGCCCAGTGAATTTCTTCTCGGACGGATCAGATATGAATATTCTCTGACGAAATAAAAATAATTATAGTTATGCATTCATAGATTCATTTCGCCCATTTCTGACAGTCTACTAGTTATGAATATATACGCAGTGCCGTCACATAACATTTCAATATGCTATGACTTATAGTTTTAAAATTATTACTCACTAAAAATTTCAACACCGGGATATTCAACTGGAGAATCACAGCACGTGATTTTCCACCTTCGGAACCAGAGAATTATCCAACCAAGCCGATTCTTAGCCTAGGCATTTCGGCATTACAGTATTAGGAAGAGGGGTGCCAATGTAATTGAAGAAATATGTGGACGCACTGTCACCCTAATGTACATACCTACATACTACGGAAACTTTATTGTGAAATGCATTGCATGTTTTCGACTATTGCTATTTATAGATCATTTGTCTGTCAAATATTCAATTTTGAGTTTTGTCACTTTGATGTATTTTCAGCAACATAATACTGAAGTTTCTCTGCACACAAGCCGAGGACCACTATCCAATTTGACATTAGCATATACGAGTATGTACATATCTAAGTAGTGTTCATGAAATGCTAAATAGCAGTTTATCGCTTACAGAGATGCATGCATAAATATTTATAAATATATAAGTATATTTATACATTCTCATTTATGTATGTATGGATGTGCTGGCCTTCGTACATACCAGTTCTAACCAAAAAAGATCGAGTTTCACAGGAAATTTTTTTTCAAATTTTTTTAGAGCATTTCATTAAAATCTACATAAATGTTGATTTTTGCATGAACAGAAAAATATTATTTGAAAATTATTAGCCTGCAGTTATAGTCGTAAGTTAAAACGAATCTTTGAGTTTAGAGCAGGCTTTTTAGTCGATAATAGACATGTTAGAGGCAGGTTTTTGCTAGATTGACACAAAACAGAGTCATTTATATAAAATAAAAAAATAACCAATCACCATTGGGGAAAACTGTATATTTTAACAAGTTCACACTATGTCAACTGACTTCTATAAATATTTTTGAAAATGGCACAGCAAAGCGTAAGTAGATAAAAAAATGTTGTTAAACATAATAAACGTAAATAATTTGATTTTATAGGAAATACACAACACGCGACAAAATGATACTGTCACCCAGTGAGGGCTATCTTTTTTCTTTCAAATTTATTTTAATTATTTCTTTTTTAAAGTATATGCAGCTCATTGGCTGTCAAAAGCCATATGTATCCAAATTTCAAACTTTGTACAAAATTTGAAAAAAATCAACAAAGCTTCATCGAAATGTCACCGCTTTTCTACAAGTGGGCCTTAGAGTAAGCTTTTAAAGTCTTAAAACCACGTCAACCTCATTTTAAACTTTAAACGCCTTTTTAAAGATAAAAGGTCTTTTAAGTTGACTATGACAGAGTTAAAAGAGTGTTTATATTAAAATATAGTTTTAAACTTGTCTATAACTACGGGCCATTGTATTTAGCTGATGAATATTTTTTCATTAGCCAAAAAAACGAATTTTCAATAAAGGTCACTCATACGAATATTTAATATTATTCTAATATAATTGAAAAACATACATGCCTAGTACCAAGGAAGGTATACGATTTATTTATCTCAAAATCGAACAATCGGTCCCTTGTCTCACCGAATTCCCGTGATGGAAAAATTTATTTTAGTAAATATTGGGTATTTAAGAACATACATATTTGGGAATTCATTCTTTAAAAATACTAAATATAAATGTATTCTGTTATTTATGCCTCAGGAATACCAAAGTAATATGAATATTTGCATACTTCACCAAATATTAAGTGTTTAATTATTTTGAGTAACTTTTGTCTAACGAAATGCCGCACCCAAAAGTATTTAGTGAGTATACAGGGTGTCCCAGAAGTCGACATCAAGCCGAAAGCGTGCTTTTAAAATTATAGGTTTTCAAAAAAAATAAAAAATTTACACCCTCTGGTTTTTTAACTCCCGTTAGTGCAAATTTCTACTTTTTCTCAATTTTATTTTTATTATGTTATGCTGAGTAATGCTTCTGTAAATCCTCGTCTAAAATTTATAGCCAACTGCTCTAACTTGGAAGAAAATTACACTTTTTGCCCAAAAAAAACTTTCAATTTTATGCTTTGCCCAATTTTAACTGACTGTACTGCAATGAAGCTGTGTGCAAAATGTGAGCCAAATTAAAGGTCATCACGCAGACTCTTGTTCCGTTTAATTTTGAATAGCCGCATATACATAATCAACCATAAGTTAGCGAAACCACGCCCATTTTCCAAAAACATTATTATAAGTATATAATTCCTTGCTATAAGGCGATTCTAAATATCAATCTTCGGCATTTTAGCTTTCGTAGTTTGTGAAATATCGCAGCTTTTGCTTCGTCTATCTTATACCGTATCTTGTAAAAATTTCAATAATCTACATATATTCAGTGGTTCTAGAATTACAGAATTAAAAGCAGCTAATAATTTAATAGAGTAAATTTCAAGCTTGGTGCTAGCAGTTTACATTACGATAAGCTGATATCACCTGATCTTTGGCCAGTTGGTGTGAATGTTCGCCCCTTTGTTTTTCTTTCGAGAGATGGAATCAAGCGGAAAGCGGTGTAATTAACAACAAAAACAATTCGTCCCAGCCTAATAAGAGTTTGAATATTTACTTTCAAAATGCTTCTGGCATTAGAACGAAATCGCATGAAATTAAACTCTTCAGTTCGCAGTTGGAATATGATGTCTACGTAATAGTCGAAACCTGGTTGAATAATGACTTTTTTGATGCTGAATTTTTTGATGCCAATCTTTTTGTTGTCTATCGCAAGGATAGAGATGCCAATAAGACGGGTCGTACAACAGGTAGTGGTGTATTAGTAGCTGTGCAGCGCAAGTATCGCGCGTCGTTAATTTCATTGGATAAATGATGACTACTTGCTGGACCAGCTCTGTATCAGCGTGTGTGGCTCTTCTTCCTCCGATACTTTATTCATACTTGCCTCGTACATTCCACCTAATAGTACTGATAGCCTCTATAGAGCGCATGCTGATAACATTGTATCTTTAACTATTAATAAATTAGGCGAAAATCATATTTGTATATTATGTGATTTTAATCTCTGTAACCTTAATTGGTCTCATAGTTATTGCAACTCCGGTCTTACTCCTGCTAATATTTGTTCCATGTTTGAATCATATTTCATTGATAATATTTTAAGTTTGAATCTACTTCAATTTAAGAACTTCAAAAATAAGCTCGATAGAATCTTGGATCTGATCTTTGCCAGTGATACTATTAACTTTAGTGTGACTGAGTGTTTATCACCAGTCTCGTCTTCTGATATGCATCACGTTCCTCCGGTTCTAAAGGTTGACTTTTACGAATTTGCCTCTAGGTATTCAACTAATAAAATTTCCTTAAATTACAAATTATGTGATTTTTCAAGATTCGATAGTTTATTCGCGGAATATAGTTGGAAGGAACTGCTCTCCAGTACTGACATCGCCCACTGTTTTAATGTTTTCAGGTCCGTTGTGTACGAAACTTATAGCTCACATCCCTGCCGTCAAAAGTAAACCCTATAAACGGCCGTGGTACACTAAGCGTTTGAAGAAACTTAAGAATCAAAGGAATAGGTATTATAAAAGTTTAAATCAACAAATAATCAGATTTTTTATGACAAATACCGCCAATATTTGAAGGAATTCAAATGTTTGATAAGTTTTTATATAGGAGTTATGTTCTTAGTTTTGAAAATAATATTAAGTCGAATCCTAACGCCTTCTGGACATTTGTAAAGGCTAAGAAGGGATGCTGCACAATTCCATCTTCAGTATTTTAAAATGAACGAGTCGCGCGTTGTCCTCATGACGTTGGTAATTTATTTGCTGATTTTTTCACATCTAATTTTGCCTCTGATGGTGGCTCGAACACAGTGATTTCCCATCTGATGTCAAATCCGCATTTGGTTTTGGCTCATTGACTCTCTCATCGGATGATATTTTATCTGGAATCTCAAAGCTCAAATGCGGCAATGTTGTTAAAAAGCTGTGCTGCTCTGATACTTCCACTGAAAATCCTTTTTAATAAATCGCTAACCTTGAAGGTTTTCATTGATGCCTGGAAACTGGCTTCCATAACTCCTATCTTAGAAAGTGGGAATAAGAATGATGTAAGTAATAACAGACCGATATCGAAACTTACTAATGTCTCTAAGCTTTTTGAATGTGTCATTAAGGGCAAAATTTATTTTTCGGTTAAGAGTTTGATTTGCCAAATCAGCACGGGTTCGCAACTGGTCGTTCTACAGTCACTAATCTGGCAGTGTTTAGTGAGTACTGCATCTCGGCCTTTTCTGCTGGATACCAAGTATATTGTATTTACACTGACTTTTCTAAGGCCTTCGATAAGGTCTCACATGAGGTTTTGATAGATAAACTCGCTTGTATTGGTTTTCATTCTACATTTCTACAATGGCTTAAGTCTTACTTGAATCAGAGGCGATGTGTAGTCACTGTAGATGACGCTCAATCGGAATTTTATATTGCTACTTCTGGCGTTGCACAAGGTAGTATTCTAGGTCTCTTGCTTTTCATCTTGTTCGTAAATGACATAAGTTCTTGCTTTTCCTATGCTAAATTTTTTTTATATTCTGATGACTTGAATTTTTTTTAATTTGTTAAGAGCTTGATAATTTATATTTGTGGTGCTTAGGAACTCACCTATCACTGAATGTTAATAAATGTTTTCATGTCACCTTCTCGAAAACGCGCAGCATATTGAAAACTCAGTACCGTATTTCAAATGGTATCCTACAGTCGGTTCAAGAAATTAAGGATCTTGGTGTAATCTTTGATTCTAAATTTTTGTTCAACGCTCATATTAATTTTATTATTTCCAAATCGTATGCTATGCTTGGTTTTGTGCGGCGGAACAGCAACGAATTCTCCGAGCCATACACTTTAAAACTATTGTATGTCGCTGTCGTACGTTCTCATTTGGAGTATGCTGCAATCATCTGGCGTCCTTCCTATCAGCTCCATATAGATAGATTAGAGCGCATCCAAAAGGTCTTTCTCAAATTCGCTTTACGCTCATTGCATTTCTCCGATCCTATGCCATCTTGTGGTGCGCTTTTATTACTGTTAAACTTAAAATCACTGGATAAAAGAAGATCTATGCTCTAATTAACTTTCGTTTTCTGCATTATACATGGTGTAACTGAATGTCCGGCGCTCTTGGGAAAATTTCATTTTAATATTCCGCGGAGGAATTTACGTTCTTCCTTGCCTTTCTATGCTGAAAATGTTAGAACAAATTATGCCCGTAACTCGCCTATTGAGCGTGCTATTAATGAATTTAATCAGATCTCAAATTCTATCGAACTTGACTTTTCGTTTCCAAAATCAATTTGTAAGGATATTTTAAATTCTATGTCTTAGCTTAAGAGTTATTGTTTAATAGTCTGTAAGAAATTGTTTTGTTTCACAGACTAAACTAAATAAATAAATTGGCCAAATCTTAAACTTTCTGCTTGAAAATCAGTTGGACGGACTTTTAAGAGTTTGTCGTTGGACTTCCTCCATTTTCTTAATATTGCGAGAATGCCTCTTTACAATAAACTACAGCTCAGAATCGTCCTGGTTATCGCCCCATTCGACTATTTAGGCTCTAACCTCCAACTTTTCTCGATTAACCTGCTACAGGAGTATATAGCAGTTATTACTTTACGAAACCTTTTGTCAATAATGAGTCCTAAATTTAAATTCTTCCTCACTATTAAGTCCGGATATGTTGCCTGATCTGCCCTCGCTTAAGGTGATTGTATCCATGGCAGGCCCGCTGTACTTCGTAGTAAAGTATAACAGTTATAATTTTATGTTATCAACTCTCAAACACCTGCTGATACTTATGTACACCAAGGTAAAAGGTTATTGAGTACCCCTATTAGAGGTGTCGATAAATATTTACCAGTCAACATATTAACAATTTCGGCAGCATGTGCAGCTCAAGTAAATACAAATTTCAATTAAATTATTTTATACAAACTTTTTGCATTTATGCTCATACAAATATATGTACATCCACACATAGCATACAATATGTGCTGCATAATTGCATTAAGGTGCTTCCTAATTTAGCATCGCGCACTCAACTGGTTCGATTATTAAAATGAGGGATTATGAGTGCCAGGCAAGCAGTCATTTAAATGGTTGAGTGAACAGAATTTAACCATGGTTAGCATTTAACCGCATTTAGCCCCAAAGGTGGTGAACACCGCAAAGCGGAAATGCCTCAGCCTTCCTCCTAAGATCTGCGCACAGCGACAAGAAAGCGTTCCGAAAGCTGCCGTTTGCAATTACGGCAACCTACCCCACTATCGCCCCCGTCTTCTCCATTGCAGATGCAATGAGGCAGCGTTCAAAGAGTAAAACTTGCGGTTGCGGTGAGCTGTTAAGGCACCCATAAGCAGCTCGGTTCGAGTGTCACTTTTATATGCTCTAGCGTTAGAATTGTCAAGTAATCGGCATTCAAGCAATGCTGTAGTCAGTAGTCAGTAGTCGGTGGTTAGTAGCTGGATGGATCGTTTCAGTCCCCTCGCTCCTGACTTTTCTACTGTGTTGGCGCTAATGTTGAAGGCGTTTCTGAGTAGCATGCGACACACAGTTGATGTTGGAAGGCACGCCGGATCACACTCGAAAAGTGCTGACGCAGTTGCCAGCAAAATCCAACATTCAAGAGTCAACAGCTCGTGCAGCAGTGCGAAGGCGGCCGCGGCGTGACAGGCAGTCAGCCCCAGTCAAACAATTCACTAACCAACTATGAAAATGGACAGATTTGGTTGCCAGTCATCGGCAGAGACATGATAGCATAGTAGTGGAAGCTCTCAGTCGACACAGTTCTTGTCAGGCTACTTGAGCGAACGTGCGACAAGTAAAATAGTATCTGGGCACAACCTAACTCTTGTCGCCACACACCAGTATTGCAGCAAAAGTGTGGCAACGGATACGTGCATACATACATACATACATACATATGTGTGTACATACATATACATAAGCAGTTTGCTGCAGCGTTCTTCTGAAAACGTGTTGATAACAACTCAAGAAAAGTTAGCAAAGAGAAAAGCAAAAAATCAAATGCCTACTTATTAACGACTAATTGTAGGATGCAGTGTAATCTTCGCACGCACACACTCCTGAGAATATACATACCCAGCAGGGTATACGTGAAACAGGAAAGGGATTGCTCCCTCTCACTTCCAATGAAAATTTACAAAAACCGGATTATCTGCAATACTCCCGTTTTCACTTACTTTTGTATTTTGCGATTTCAACGAAACTTTACATATTCACTCCACCGTCTCCATAGCAAATAATATATATACAAATTTTTGCATTTTACGAAGTCAGTACCACGAAAAGTTGCGATTTGAAAACTAAATCCAAAAGATTTTTACCGAAAATGGGAGCCCTGTATGTGCATCTGATTTTATTTAAAGAGGTGTCACAACCCCTGACGATCGAAAAAAAAGGATAAAAAATATTTTTTTCCTGACCCAAGTATGATTACACTAGTCGACAAATTTTGACGTAATTGCGTTAACCTAAGAAAAAAAAATTTTCTAAGCTAACTTTGGGTCGCTGAACACGAAACTAAAATCCATTATTTCTTTCAAAGAAGCGTTTTCGAGATTTTTCCGAAAAACGTGTTTTTGGTTCCTTTCGCAGTTATTTGTCAATATCCTTTGAAAAAATCATCTCATCGACTCGAGCAACCTACCGTTCGAAAGGTATTGACACGCCTTTTGCAAAAATATATAACTTGTACAGATTTAAATAAAAATTATTAGTGTTACTAGTGACCGAAATCGAAAAAAGTGGAATTTTCATTCATTTTTGAAACTTACACATTTTTAGATGCTTATTTTTAATTACAAACATTTTTTGTAATTTTGTTTTCAAATTTGGGTAAAAGATAAATCCTTGCAGTAAATAATAAGCTTTTCCCCTTGAATTTTTTAGTTTGTGTTGGGTAGAGTATTCTCGAATTTGAATCCATGAATAAGAAAAAAAATAAAATTAAAAATTAAAAAAAAACTAAAAAAAAATTAATTTCCGACCAAAAGTGTGATTTTGTGAAAAATATAAAGTTAGAATTTTTATTCAGTGCCCCATTACATCTACATTTATTATCCGATTTGGATGACCTTAGACTCAAAATTTACTGCCATGATTTATCTTTTACCCAAATTTGAAAAAAAAATTTAAACAAAATTTTTGTAATTAAAAATAAGCATCTACATATTTGTACTTTTCGAAAATGAATAAAAATTCCACTTTTTCCGATTTTGATCGCTGGTAACAGTAATAGTTTTTATTTAAATCTATACAAATTATATATTTTTGCAAAGGACGCATCAATACCTTTCGAACGGTAGGTTGCCCGCGTCGAATAGGTGATCTTTTGAAAAGATATTGACAAATAACTGCGAAAGGTACCAAAAAACACGTTTTCCAAAAAAATCTCGAAAACGCTTCTTTGAAAAAAAAATTGGGGTTTGTTTTCATATTCAGCGACCCAAAGTGAGCCTAGAAAATACTTTTTTACAAAGGTTAATTTTTCGTGTAAAGTAGTGTTATTAATAAAAAAAAATTGTTTATCTTCCGTACATAAAGTAAATACATATTTAAAAATAATTTCCAAAAAAAATGGTTAAATGGCAAATATATGCGCCATCCAAATTGTCACCTCTTTTCAAAATAGTGTAAAAGATTTCTCAATCAGACATCGTCTGAAAATTACAAAAAAATGTTTTCCTTATTTAAGAAGGTAGTAGCTATGTATATAGGGAAAAAATTTAATTTTTTTTTGCAAAAATGATTTGAGATTTAATCAACAAATTGTAAGCACATGACTAGCACTATAAAATAATTATAAAATTATTGTGTTAGGATAAATCGATGAATGAAATGAAAATTAAATGAAAAATGGCAGTGGTTTGAAGAAAGCGAAGTCCTACACGGTGTTATAAACAATTAGGGTATTCGTGGTTATGTTTTTTACTCAGTTTACAACAACAAAATACATGTACCGCCTTTCGGCGCCTTTCTACCACTCCCACTTTTAACTGCTGTAACTAACTTTTGAAGTACTTTGAATTTCGGAACGGGAGCGCTTAAAATATTATTAGCAGTGTATAGAGTTTTTGAAGTGAAAAAAATTTACGCTTTTTAATATTTTGCAGGGTCGTGGAACCCCTTAATAAGTTTGTTTTAATTTTCACTTTCATTTTTTTTTCATCTCTTCCAAATAATAAGTTTTCTCAACCATTTTTGGTTGGCATCAATATCGAATCAGTTCAATAACGCAGAATTTTATGCACAGAATATCGTTTTACCCTTTTCAAGGAAATCTATATGAGTCACACCGCGTGTATTCCAAAAAACGGTCGGAATGGCCTTGTTTGCCGATATTACCAATGTATTTCTTTACCCGCTAGGTGTCGCTGAAATGCGCACACGCAAATGAGAAACACGTTGAACTACAATTCGACAAGAGCTCCATTTCCTACGGGTCATTAAAAGTTTAGCATAAATATGTACATAAATACATATGTATGCATGTGTACTACATGAACACGCTTATCTACTTTGTAATACGGGCTCAAGGAGTATAGCGTCTTGCCAACTGTAGTTATGCTTGAAAAGCCAAGATTTACTGATTGACACGAAATCCGCAGCCTTTTATTATAGTGCAATGTACACTTAGGTACTTTCTTATGAGTCACCAGTCACAAAGACATACTGGCGCATACTTAAAATGCATGCATACATATATGTATGCATTTGTATTTATATATGTGAGGTCAAAACTACATTTTTTTTAAGTAATTTTCTGTTCCAATTTTAACATAGTTTTAATAACAAATCAACAACAGGAACAATTTTACTCGTGCAGAGGCTTTGGAAAGCTTCGCCAATGACAAAACTCATCGCATATCAACTGATTTAACTACAGCGCCTCAAAATGTGAGCCAAAAACTTGGCTTTATGCGATCTAGTTTATGCGATGAGTTTTGTCATTAACGCAGGAATAGGGCGGCAAGTTTCTTTTTCTATTTGAGGTGTAAGCCTGGAAGTTGTCCCGTGATTAGAGATATACTGCTTCGAAATGGCGGAATTCGTTGATAATAAGCTTTTTCATGTCATAATTGTTTGACAGAAAATGGCATTAATGTGGTACACGTACAGAAAGTAAAAAAAACTTTGGAAGATATAGAAAACAAAGCAAATGCAAATTCACCTTCCAAACAATTACAAAAGAGCCTGAGTGAACTGTTTTTTTAATTGAAGCATAAAAGATTCCAATAAACACTAGTAAAACGCCATTCTCAAAGATAAGACCTTTATACTAATAGGAATTGTGTTTTTTTTGGCGCTTACACAATTCTCCTCCAATTTGTGGTGTGCGCCCTGATGTTGTTTAATGCAAAAAATTTTTCAAGTTCTTAGAATGAAATTTAATTAAATTTATTTAATGGGAATTAGTACACTAAGACAAAATCTTTTCTTGCACAACGATGTATATATAAGCTTATTAATACATTAACAATTAAAAATACAAAGATGAAATATTTGAAAATTTAAAACATTGAGAAATTAGAAAAAAAAGAAACATCTATAAACATAATTTAGCTTTCGAGAGTCGATAACCACGTTTTCAAAAAATTTTAATTAGAGAAATACTGGAGTATAAGTTTCTTGAAGTTGCCTCTAGATATTGACTTCCTTAGCGACTGAGGAAGGGAGTTCCAAAGTCTAACAGCGTTAACGAAAAATAGTCGAGACGAGCATAAGTAATTGAACTTGTGCAAAATTAGAGTTAAAGAGCGAGAGCATTTAGAAAATATGAGTTTATCATATATGTAGGTATTCCGGTCCCACATGAGTAATTAGCTTAAAAATAAAGATGCGGTTCCTGGCATTTAAGAAATTTTGTATGTCGCAGCCAAGTATCTTCAGGCCGTTCAACTTGTGATTAGAGTGAGAATCTAGTTTGCTAGAAACTACCTCAGATTACGTAATAAGGGGAACTATTAAACTCTGAACCAACTTTTTCTTTGCGGCTAAAGGAACATATTGCGTAGTAATTCTAAAATATTGAAGGGTATAATATATTTTAATCACAGTTTTATTAACATGGTCCTCACAAGTTAGCTTAGAGTTAATGACAACCCCAAGATTTGTAACTTTGTCAACTAGTTTACTACTGCCAATATGCAATGGCGGAATCACGGAAAGCTAATTTTTTTAAAATTTTTTTCAATTTAGGTAGTACATATGACTTCTGCGCATTAAGATGCAGTAGATTTTCCTAAGACAACTCAAAGATGGAATGCAAATCCTTATTAAGCCTATAGCTAAGGTCTCCGATCAACCCTATTCTGTTGAAGAGATACATGAAGTCAAGGCGCTCAAAAGCAGTGGATCAAAACAATACGTGGATCAGCGCCGCTAATGCAAGCACTTTCAAAATACAAGCACTTCGCTACCAATTGGCCATGTGGGTGTACACAATTTACCTTGGTCGGGTTCGAGGCCGACCTAAAACCTCTGCCGTACTATTGGTCCGGCACCCGGTTACTATGCAACTCCACATAACGCCGACAAGAAAACTCTCCCCGCATTCGGGTTTTAAACCACAGCCACCACGATACTCCCCGAAGGGCTGTACCCTAAAGGAACAGGCCAGAGCAAATATAGGATTCGGTGGTGGCCCCTGCTCCCCCGTGGTACCAGATTGAGCACTCTGGTCAGACTGTGAAGCCGAAACTTCTGCCAATTGAGCAAACACCACTCCGGACTGGCGACCGTTGACTGGGATACCTCGGGGTTGTCACACCTGTGATTCAGTGAGCCGCGGGAATTGATCGCACATTAACAATCCCCGCAACTCCCCCCCTGAGGGGGTTGGAGAGATACAGTTGGACGTCATCTGCATACGCATGTACATGGGCATTTGAGCATCTCTAAATAAATCGTTGATAAACATACTAAATAGCAGAGGGCCAAGAATGGAGCCTTGTGGCACGCCTGCAGAGATGGGGGCGAGTTCAGGGAGCTTATTACCACACTTAACTTTTTGGAATCTATTACTTAAGTAATCATTAATCAGCCTTACAGCGCTTTCACTAAAACCAAATTAGTAAGCTAACTTATAATACAACAATTTGTGATTAACTGAATCAAAAAAAAAAAATCGAGTAGGCAGAGCAAGATAAGGTGGCCTTGATCGAAAGATTGACGAATATCATCCAACACTTTTACAATTGCCGTTGAACAACTATGATGGGGCCTCAAACCAGATTGAAGTTGACTCAGCAGCTTGTTCGTCTCAATAAAATCCATAACCTGTGGAGCTATAAGCCTTTCGAATACTTTGGAAAGTCCCGGTAAAATGATGATATACACACCACCTATTTGTAGATTTCAAAGCCGTTTTCGACAGCATGAAAAGAAGTTGTTTCTATGCCGCGATGTTATCCCTGCGAACTTATACGGCTGTGTCAAATTGCGTTGAGAATTGGGAAGGAGACGTTTGATAAAAAACGAGGTTTCAGACAAGGTGACTCTCTTTCGCGTTATTTCTTTAATCTGATGTTGAAGTGATAATCAGAGCCGCAGGACTGTACCGCTCAGCCGTCTCGGCGCCCACGTCATTTACCATGTTTATACCGCGCTTTGACTCAGTTCGCAGTGATTCAAAACGGATGCATAAACCAATTTCAATGCGCTTTGAAATTCAAAAGTGTATTGAAATTTCGTTTATGCGCCCGTTTTGAATCACTGCGAATTGAGTCAAAGCGCTTTATGTGTCGGTATAAACAAGGTAACAGACTTCATAAAAAAACCAACTTTTCTGCTTCGCAATTCACAATTACCTTGATGCGTTACTATGTAGAACGAAGATAAAAAATTTAATGGCACGAAGTCACAATCGCTCAATTCTTCATTCTCCTCTATTATCGTCTCATTGAAGTATACCGTTGCGCGTTCGATGTGATCGCGTTCTGAGACCGTTATCTTATAGTAGTTCGGTCGATAGAAGTAAGTATACTCCTCCCAGGTGGCTTCGGGAGCTTCTTTCTTTTCTGTTAACCAACTGAAGTGCATTTTACGTTTGTTTCAGAGGCCAATCAAATTTTTATGGATTTCCAAAAATT
>JAPVRG010294240.1:23349-43690 GCA_029783565.1 Rhagoletis cerasi
GTAAATATTTTAAAAGCCTATTCAAGCTCAATGAGGCATCAAGGCAACTACCATAGCCATGAGCAGATAGAAATGCCCGTAAATATATGTACATATGTACGTGCATATCTACATGCAAATAGTACTCATATACAGTATTTATGCGTGAACGGTTATAGGAATGTACATTTATCTGTGCAAAAATGCCTAGTGCACTTACCACTAATTAAATTAATGAATTGAGTCAATTAAAAAAAAGGCAACGGCAACGACAACGACAACGGCAACACCCAGCAGACAACTCAATTATTTATTGCACTTATTCCAGCAACTTTCAATTATGCTTTGCCACTTACCTACATACATACATGCATACGTACACACGCACCTACATCTCAATTTTCATCTATTACCGACTTTGCTGTATTCGATTTCATTCTCTTTTATCTATTTTATTTTCGTTTCTTACTCTGATTGCAGTTGCGGCAAATTACGCATCGAGAGCTGCAACAACGGCGAACGCATACATGCGGACAAACCCTTCCCGGAATGTTGTAAGCTGCGCTACAAATGCAAGAAACCCGATGGCACGCCATATTATATTGAGCGCGATGCATTCGCCAGCGAGCAGGAGAACAAGCTGAGACGTTAAAGGGGGTGGCGTGCGACCACGACAGAGCGAAGGGGCGACAGAGAGAGGAAGAGAGAGAGAGAGCGCGAAGGTGGAGGGTGAGCAGATAAGGAGGAAAGCGGTAAATGGCAGAGCAGTGATCGCGTCTGAAGCAAGTTCAGCGAGCGAGAGCGAGGGGGAGAGGGAGAAATAGAGAGAGTGTGTGTGTAGCAGAGGCGCTCGAAATGGAGTAAAGCTGCTGTTGAATTTAGTAAAAGAGGTAGAAGGTGATAGAGCGGGCGAGGGGCAGTTTGCTAGCGATATAGGCAACAGCGCCGTTGATAAGGCTTAAGGCACATTCAATTTGTGTTGTTTTGTTTTCTTCTTAGTTTGTAGCGTTATCTGTGTAACCTTAGTTCGTTGATTTTGTATTGATTTCATTTATACATATGTATGTATGTACGTATTTTTGATTTTGTTTTTATTTTCGTTTATATAGCTTAGAAATATACAAATGCGTATTTATTGTCAACAGCATTGAAATTGGAGAATTTATGACTATGGGTGGTGCGCTGTGACAAAGCATTGAAGGAATCTGATTACGCTATGCTATTGGCTTGAAACCGATTTATTGTTTAGTCATGGATATCATGCATGGAAGTCAGTTTGTAGTTTTGTCGTATAAAAAGATAATTTTCCGCAGAAAAAAGAAATTATTTAACTGCGCTTATGGCAGCTACGTGGATTTTGTGCGAAACAGGATTTCGAATTAAATTTCAACATTTCTTAAGTCGAATTAAACAATTTTATTAATTTATCAAAATTTCATCTCTGTATCGATATAATATCGATATCACCGTGCGACAAAACCCATAAAATTTCAAAACACAAAAGCAATTAATACGCTAATGAAACTATGCGCCAAATATAGTAAAATTACGCTTTTAGTTTTTCTCTCAGACGTCTGGATTTTTTAAGAGGCATTTGAAATTTCTAGGATATGATTAATTAAAAAAAAAAATATTTAAAAAATCAGTGCAATGAAGAATAACAACATGGGTAACAAATGAAAAAGAAAATTCTGAATGATTTAAAATAATTATTTTTTTTCAGGGACCGAAAATAATGTTCAATATCATGATTTTTATTTTTCGTTCAAAAAATAATCGTTATTTTATGATTTTTATTTTTTCGATTCAAAAATAATCGTTATTTTTGATTTTTGTTTTTTCTATCGTTTTTACCCATTATAACGAATACTGCTTTCATATGATCGAAAAAATAAAAATCGAAAATAACTATTATTTTTTAATCGAAAAAATAGAAATCAAAAATAACCATTAAGTTTTGATCGAAAAAATATAAATCATAAAATCTAAAAATTAGAAATCAAATTTTAACGGTTCAATTATGATTTTTATTATAAAGATCATAACCGTTACGGTCCCTTTTTTTTGGTTCACAATTTCGAATAAGTATTGAACATGTGCTTTTAATTATTTTGATTCTCTTAAGCTTTCGCGGGTGTGTTGATTTTTGAGTGTGTAAAATTGACTGTCGCACGGTGAATTATGACAAACATACTTATTTAATTCACATTAATTTATCATTCAGCTATCGATATAACGATTCAGATATACATATGCACATATATATATTTCTAGTCATTTTCGATGTAACCGATTACATCGATATTGCTACATTTATCGGAATTATTATCCACATAATTTTCAATGTAACTATTCATATTTTGATTGATAAAATTATAGCGTTAGACTTATCGATGTAGATATCGACTTTTTATTAATAGGTTATCGATGAATTTATCGAAAGTTCTGTCGGTTTTTCGATCCTTATGTTGCACGATATCGAATGATAGCATTCAGAGCTACGAGTTCATTAGAAACTAGAATTGTATAATTTACAACTGAACCTTAACACCCGCTGTCTTCGAATTCGTAAGACAAATTTATTGGATACTTATTTTTTTATTTGAAAATTTGTTGTTTTTCTAGCTAAATAGCTACCACGCAAATTCATATGTATGTGTTTATTGGTGTGTTTTCAATATTTTGAGCCAATGGCTGTCAAAATGGGAAAAATTTTATTTCTTGGTAAGTCCATGCTTACGCCATTTTACTCAATTTCCCTTTGGTCTTATGGCCTTACTGGCGGAAAGTTTTGATGATGCTGAAAATTTTAGAAGAGTTTCAGCCGGAATGTGCAAACTGTGATATTTCAACTGCCTGGAGATTGTTCAAGAAAACATACTCTAGATTCCAGGGAATGAGACTTAAACGCAACCCGGGTACATGAATTTTGAAGACACCGCAGGAAAAACAATGTAAGAGTGAGGTCCTTAATATTATTTCAAGTTATTTTGTTTCATAAATAAAAATATTACGAGTAAGTTTATATCAGCAACTAATTTAGTTATTTGTAATAAAAATAAAAAAGGACCTTACTGTTATAATTTCCTGCCTGTGAGGTCAACGGCGTATGGTCAGCGTGCAGAGAATATGGCTTATTTGTAACGAATGCCAATAAACAAGTAATTTGTTGTTAAAATATGCAAACGAAAACCGATTACGCTGCGCCTGCGTTGCTTGTACAACATACACACATACACACACACTTGAGCACACAAACATAACACACACATGCACATGCAAAGGCACTTAACAATGGCCTTGCCACATTCCCTCACTTTAAAAACGAAATTACACGGTGCGCCGAGGCGTATGAGCAACATTGCCGCTTAATTAAATTTATGCAAAATATGAGGAGCGCAGCGCACGACGACCGGAGCGACCAAGGCGATTTTCATACACCTGTACAAGTGTGAGTGAGTGTGTTTGTGTGCGCGCTTGTGTTCGTAATTTAATGCGCTCCAGTGCAAGCGCTGCTGCGCTTGTTTGTTTGTATGCGTAGTGAAACGCGTCAAATTATGCGAGGATGAGGCTTTTATGCTGTTTATTGTCTCCGCTGATGAGTCTACAAAGGCTACTCAGGGCTACTAAGGTAAATTCATCCGTAGCGGAATTTTCTGTTGTATTCTTGTTTTTTTGTTTTGGCCGCCACTCATTTGTTGCGCGCGCAGACTTTGCGGCAATAAACAATGTCAACAATGAAGGCTGACAGGCAATAAAACAGGCTGACAGGTAAATGAATGAGAAGATCTGGGCGGTATGAGGTGGAATGGAGTGATGGAGATAGGAAAAGCAGACAGGCAAGGAATGGGATGCGATGGGTTGAAAGATGTATACATACATACTTATACACATATTAGTATGTTGTAAGCGAAAGAAGTTGGAGATCAGTGATGGACTTAAGAAGGCGTTCTGGTTAAGATATGCCAAGGAGCTACGTTTTCGAAAAAAATGTGCGTCTTCTTGTCACAGCAGCTCAAGAATGTGGCAAAAAGGTCTTCAGCAGCGAAATATGAAGGAGCTAAGGGAAGAAGCTGGGTGTAATCCAAAGAGCGAGCAGGTCAAGTAAGTTTTTATGCATGTATGTAGGTTGAGTAAAGCGGCAGCAGAGGCTGTGATTGGCACTGAAGTGTAACTTGTGCGCGCAATAAGGAAAGTGATACAGCATAAGGAATTTGCAAAGTTAAAAATATCCTGGAATTATGTAAGTAAAAGACAGAATTAACTTTGAGTTCACGAAGTGAAATGGAAGTAGTCAAAGTAGTTAAGTTGGAAGTGAGAGAATGGCTCTGGCTGACAGTAAACAATTAAAAGTTAAGTTGAATATGTGAAGTAAATAAAAAAAATAAGCGTGAAAGTTCAAGAAGGATTCGGGGACTTAAATACAGTTTGTCAAGAAATTACGTGAAAAATTTATATATTAAAAAATGCAATGAAAATGTTTGTTATTTAGAAACTGGACATAATTTGTTGGCTATTTGGAAAGCGGGCATAATTTCTTGTCCACTCTAAAACTGAACATTTGTATATTTTTCGTTAAAAACTGAACATAAATTTTTGGCAACTTATAAACTGGACATAAATTTTTTGTAATTTTGAAAGTGGACATATTTTTTAGTCATTTGAAAATTGGGCGTAATTTTTTCGTAATTTGAAAGCTGCACATCATTTGTTTGGTCATTAAAAAAATGGAAACACATTTTTTTGTATTTTTAAAAAGTGGACATAACTTTTTTGGTAATTCAAAAACTAAACACGAATTGTTGGCCACTTGAAAACAGGACATAATTTTTAGGAAGTTTGAAATTCGGCATAAATTTTTGTCCACTTAAAAACTGGACATAAATTTTTCGTAATTTAAAAGATAGATATTACTGTTCGGTCATTCAAAAAGTGGACATAAATTTTTGGTAATTTGAAAACTGGACATAAATTGTTGGCCCCTTGAAAACTAGACATCGTTTTGAGGAAATTTGAAAACTGGATATAATTTTTTATGCACAAATTGGATATAATTTTTCGTAATTTAAAAGTTGGACATAAATTTTTGTTTATTTAAAAACTAGACAGAAGTTTTTGGTAATTTATAGGCTGGACATAAATTTCTCCTAATTTAAATATTGGACATAATTTTAGCCATTTGAAAATTGGGCAAGAAATTATCGTATTTTAAAAGATGGACATAATTTTTTCTTGTTCGTTTCGAATTTTTCAAAGTTGACATAACTTTTTTGGTAATTTAAAAACTGGATGGGAATGTTTGGTCATTTTGTTGATTTAAAAATTGCACAACATTTTTTTGGCCATTTGAACACTGAACATAATTTTTCAGGCGATTTAAAAACAGCTAGTGATTTCTTGCTATTTAAAAACTTAGCATAAATCTGCACATATAAAATTGACACTGAAAATGTGGATAAAGTCGTATATCTTGTAAAATGATTAAAAAAGATGGACGATAAAATTTCGATAATGAATATTCCATTGTCAAAAGTGGTCATAGAAAACTGAACAGTAAAAAGTAGACATGCGAACGGGTTCATTTGCATGTACAGGCGGATTATTTTTACTTTTTTAGTATACTTTATGCCACTAAATAGTTGCGGATAAACTTTACCATCCATATTTTTTATTCTTCTTTCAAAAGTTGAATGAATGAATAAACCAATTTTTAGACAACAGAGAAGATGAAATTGCGGGAAAGCGAAATGAATGGAGTCCTGGCTTATGCATTTTCTTTAGAAAGCTTTCGACGATGTAAGGAGCGGCTCTGGATTGGAAATAAATACGTGGATGAGTGCCAGTTTAGCTATAACCTGTGTAGGTTAAACAATTGCAAAATGACATATGTGGCTCACCACTTCTAAGCGATATGTCAAACTCTCAGGGTAAGTCGCTCTTTTGAAGACTTATCTCTGTATACATTTTTAAGGGCAACAAATTATTTTGACGCTTGAATTTTTCAACCGCAACAGTCCTGCGAAAAGTTTTTTCATACAACCCTTTACTCATGCCAAAATTTTTCTGACCTTTTTTTATTTTTGGTACATATTTTTAATCCTTCAAGCCAAGTCAGCGCGCAATGCATGTTAAAATTAAATAAATGCCCACGTAATGGCATTGTTAAAAATAAAACAAAAACAAAAATAGTCGAAAAGCACAGCACTTTTAAACAACTGCAATTTCTCGTCGATTTTATGCAATAAATTAAATTGCAGCGAAATGTCACGCATACGCCATGGTGGGTCAGCGAGCACACAAACAACTGTAGGTAGTTAGCGAAGAGGGCAGATGAGAAATGTGGTGGCAGCGGGTACACAAGAAGCTTGCTGGGAGGAAGCTAAGCGGAAATGAATGAAAAAATGCAAAAATTATTTTACGCTGACTGTCGAGCATGAAAAAATGTAACAAAAGTTGCACGGCAACGAACGCAGGGATGCCAACTGAATGGCAAGTACGACCCTACATGGGGGCATGCGAAGGGCAGAGAGGAGTTAAGGAAAAAACAGTAGTGCTGTGAATGCGAAAAAATTTGCAAGTATGTAGAAATTTTTGGAACAAAATACATATACAGCGAAAAACTTTATAAAATGCACGCGTACGCAAATACTTAATAATAATGCCCGGCACGCCTCAAGCGTTTATATTTAAGGAACATACACACACACACATGGGTGTGAGACAGAGAGTGGCGAAGAAAACTCAAAGGTTTTTCTGCCAAAGTTTTCTGACGAAATTTGGCCCGATTGTCACACCCATGACACTGCCATTTTTTTCTATAAAGGCTATTAATAACTTTCACCATAGGAAGCAGCTTAGTTAGGCGAGGAAGGAGGAAGTTTGAGGTAAATCAAAATGCTGGAGTATATAAACTAGTTTGAGTGTCGCCAGTTGGGCACCAGCTAGTAGCAAAGTAAACTTTTTGACTCTGGAGATATGAAGCAAACTTTTGACATAGCACGTAGAGCAAGTTGTAGTTAATGGGACCAGTTTGGTACTAGTTCTGACTTCAGAAAAATGGTATATTTCGGAATGATAACTTAGAATGATGTTAAATTAACAAAAAGTTGCGACCAGCTAGAAAGTAGTTCAGGATAATATCAAGCAAAAAGAGCAGCAGTGCGAAACCATGCAAAATTCGCCGCATAGCCTTCTTCTGGCTACCCTTAACATGGCCTTACGCCCACCCATTAGTTACCAATTTGAGCTGCAAGAAAAATGGCAAAGTGGTGAAATTCGTTGGAAAAATGTGCCAGCGTTGGACAGCAGTAATGCTTTAAAGTGATTCTGAGCTATTTTTAGGTTACTTGCAAAAGTGTGTGTGTGCGGGCGTGCGTGCGAGTGCATCAATTCCTTGGTATAATTTTTCAAAATCTCTTAAAAGTAATCGTGCAGCCAAATAGTCAAATGGTGAAGTGTAAAATGAAATTACTTTCCGGCTAAGGCTTCTCTCGGGCAATCGATAAGTGGCTTAGTGGGTGGCTACGAAGTGGGGATTAGCAAAGATTTTCAAAGCACTGAGCGCTGCGCGCAGCTTCAAATAAAATGCAAATAGCAAATATGTATGCAAATATCCATAAAGGTGAAAAATGCTAAGAAGAATCTATAAATTATTTTTTTTTAGTTTTTATTTTATATTTGCTGCTGCATCCTTTTGACGTTTGACCCATTTTGCAAAGCTCACAGCTCTTGCTTCTTAGTCACGCCGTGCGTTTGTGCGCACTTTTCGATTTCAGCAGCGCAATTTGGTGCAGAGCACACCTTTTTTCGTCTCTAACTTTTTTTTCTTAGAGAAAGTGTTTTTTTATTGGCAGCAGGAAGCTCCCCTTTGTTGTATTTGTAATTTTTTCAATTTCACTTCAATTTTCTGATTTGCTTTTCCACTCACCTTTTTGCAGTAGTCCAGTAAATCCATTTTGTCACGCAGGCATGTGGTGCCCGATGTCTTCTTATTCAAATCCGTTACCCAGCGTCCCTCTTCGGAGAGGTATTGCGGTTGAAATACTTGACCGGCTTCGCAGAGCACCGCGATTTGTGGTTCCCAACGCGGCGAGGCGGCCTGAAATGAAGTGGAAGATTCAAAAAACGATTAGAGAAGAGAAATATTAAGCAGAAGTCAAGAGAGTACTAGCAAAAGGCAAGATTAGTAAATTCTTAGAAAAAAGTCAAAAAAATAATAATAATAATTTCATTTACAGGCTAATTAATCTACAATTATAAATATTGCAGGGTGTAGATTTTTATTTATATTAAAAAAAAAATTATAAAATTGGATTTTTTACTGAAAAATAATGTTTGTTACAAATAAGTTTCTACGAACAAAGCTTTATTTCCCTCTATTAATTTTTTTTATAAAAATTTATGTCTACGAATTTCTTTCAACTCTTTATTTTTTATACTTTTTTTTGTAAAATGTTGCATAGTTTTTTCTTATAAAGTTTTGTATGATTTTTCTTTATAAAATTTTAATACACATTTTTAAAAAAATTTTCTATAGTTTTTTTTTAAATAATTTTATTCATGAAAGTCTTCATAATTTATTTGGTAAAATTTTTTTATACATTTTTTAAATAAACAAATTTGTCTACATTTTTATAAAAATTTATTTGTAAGTTTCTTATATTTTACGTTTCCTCTTTTTCCATATTTCTTGCCTGACCCATTATCACCCACATTTGCAGCTACTGCTACACAGCATCCACTCTTCCGTTTCCGCTCCAATTCCAAATCATTCGACATCAATCATACGCCCCGTCGTCCAGCGCTAGAGCGTGGCATACTTGTATTTAACGCACACTTTAATGGCCAAACAAATTTTTAATGCTCGCTTTAATAAGCAGAAAAGCCAATTTCAAAATGGCATGAAAACCTAATTTCGCTGGATCTGCACTGACTGCATCTTGCCTGTCATTTCACTTTCTTACTTCAATTCACTTTGAATTTATTTCCATAGCGTCTTGGCTGATGAAGGTCGGACAAGGGATGTTTGTTTTTTAAACTGTGCGCTTTTTTTCTTGTATGCATATAATTTTAAATTATTTTTTAAGTTGTGACTAAAATTTAATCAAGAAATAATTTTTGACCAATAAAACTTGCATGATCGCAATTTGAAGAGATTTTTCCATAACATTTTTTTTAATTTTCATGAAAGTGAAATTTTATTTTTAAAAAGTTGTTAGACAATTTTTGATAAAAATTTTTGTACCGTTTTTTCATTCCCTATTCCCGAATTTCTTGAGAAGTTTCAAACATTCAAAATTTAGTTATTATGAAAATGGCAACTGCAATTTTGTACCCAAATAAGATGCTAAAAATTGCCATACAAATATAAAAAAAGTGTTTCATAAAAAAAGTTGTCTTGTTTTGTTTTTTGTTACTTTTGGCCTAATAACAATTTAAATTCAATAATTTTATTTAGCTAGAGGCCATTTTATAATGAAAAATATTTGTGGCAAAAAAATTTTCATTAAAAAATGCCTCAAGTTCAATAAAATTGTTGAGCTTAAAAAAGTTGTTGTATTTTCCATAAGAGTACAAATTTTGTTATGTATAATGGATACAAATTTTTAGATTTTTTTTTGTAATTTTAAAAATGATGAAATTATCATTATGAATTATAAAATAGTTATGTAACCTAATTTTCAGATCTAACGCTTTGAATTTGATTCCTGAGTAACTCTTGACTCACACAATTTCTATGGCTTCCTTTTTTTTGTGCAAAAAAAACATTTATTATAAATTTAAAATTAATTTAAATTTCCATCGATTTGCACAGTTTGCAATTTTCGGGAACATTTCTCCCTATTTCTCATTCTCTATTTTTTCATTTTGTCAAGGCATTGAAAAACGTTTGTTGAGAATGCAACTTGCTTTTTTTAATTTCACCTCAAAGATGGAACCAAACAAACACTTTGGATGTCTTTCAATGAAAACATTATTTTGTTTTCGTTAAATTTTTATGTATTTTAGGAAATGGAAGAAAATTAAAATTTTAAAAATTTCGCATAAAGTTGTTAGGGCCAATTTCATAATGAAAACACTAAAGTTCCTTTTGCGAAAGTTTCCTTTTAGTTAAAGTGCCATTTAAATTTAAGGTGCCTCTTAAAGGCACCCCTATCTTTAAAGTGGCTTTATGAAATCGATCGGAAAAATAAAGCATCCTTTAAATTTTAAAAGATTCTTTAATTTTATTATGAAATCGGCCCTTAAAGTTGTTAACACATTTTTTTAGAACAAATATTATTATTTTTTCCTATGATTCCGTTCATTTCAAAAATCAGAAGAAAAGCAAATGCCAACTACACTGGTTAAATGCAAATATTGGTGCTACATACATATATGTACATATGTACATATGCATTTACGTATTTGCTTACATATCTCGTTTTTGTATTTTTTGCAAAGCTCAAAACTAACAAATATTTACAAAGACATTCTAATGTAAAAAATCGTCTAAACATCTCTTTCACTCAACCACATTCAAATTCCAAGTACACGCCAAAGTGCTTGGAAAATTCACGCACAGACATTTGAATCGAACAAAAACCCCAAAAAATCATTGAACCTAAAAAAAGGTCAAAAGCTAAGCGAAAAATGTGCAAAAGGTCTACTAGAACAAAAAAAAAAAAGAATAGAAAAACTAGCGAAAAAATGAGCGACCAGCCAGTCATTAACCCGTGTGTGTTGGAATTTGTTTGCCTTTGTTTATTTTTACGTTTGCATTTTGATTGTTTAACGCTTGTAAGCACTTACACACGCACATAGACGCACATACGAGTAAGCGAATGATTGATTGCCATTTAATTGTAGGCAAATAAAATCGCTCAGACGCCTTGCTGGGCAATTAAATGGCGCGTGGGGAGAATCATCAGAGACACAGAGGGGGTGCCTGACGAGATACAGTTATAGATTAGGGATGTAGCAAGGGGCATTACTTCGATTACTCTGATAGTTAACTATTTTTTTTTAGCAATATATTATGATCTTCATAGAAGTAGAAGTATTTATTGACGCGGAAAGAAAATAATTCATAGTTATGAGATTCAATTGTTCTGGATGATGTAAGATAATCGTTTTATTGCCTGCCAAGCGAGGTAATGCAGTTGACATAGGAGCCAGAAAAAATTTAAATTTAAATTTATTTCACCCAAAAAGTGGCATAAAAGACATTTTTCTTTTAACCTTTTTTGGTGAACTTAAACTTATTTTAATAAGTTTTTTTTACATTTAATTAATTTAATTTTTTTAAATCTTTTATTAAAACGCATTCATTTTCGCAATACTACATTGGCGTTTTTTTTTAATTTTAAAGCTCTAGCTTTTATCACTTTCACTTTGTTTAATTATTTTTCTTCGAATTTCAGCTGCTAAGTAATTTTATAAAAATATACATATAATATTACTTATATATGCACTAAATTTGAGGGAAAATTTTGCAAATTCATATGTATAAACATACCCACGTACACTCAAAAATTGTTACAAGGCCACACACGTCCACAGAACAAAAAAGTAATGAAAAGAGTCGAAACAATGCATGAAATAATATAGTTATTTTTTTTTTGCATTTTGGTAGGTATATGCCAGCATTGTAGTGGACAAATAAAATAAATAAAGTATGTATGTACATATATATGTACTGTACCTAAATATGTAACTATTTGTTTGTATATCTGATGCGATTAGTAAAATGCAAATTAGCGTATTGCGTATGACAATGCAGACATGAAAACAATGCAAATGGAAGGATGATGGATAACAAACTAAAAAAACAACCAAAAAAGTATACAAAAAAAGAAAAAGTAATGTATATGGATAACAATAACGTGGTATAAATAAAAACAAAGCATTGTTAAAATAATTGTTTAGGCTTGAAGGGCCATTGTGAATGAAAGGAAAATTTTTCTGAACAAAATAGTAATTAGTTAGTCTATAGAAAGACAGCTAAAAAAATTTTGTAAATGTAAATAGTATATAGAAAGCTGCATAAGTGCAGGAAAAGAGAAATTAGAACCAAAATTTAACAAATATTTTAATTTTTTCTTTTTCGCTGTGTGCAACCTTCAAAGCGCATATACATATGTAAGTGGAAGAAATCCTTTAAAAAAAAATATAAAAAAAAATTATAAAAAAAAAAATAAAACAAAGTTCCTATTTCCCTGCTCTGTCGAAGCCAACAAAATAAGCATAAAAATTACAAGAGAAATACTAGACAATTCCAAAAATATTAGTTTGAGTACAAGTGGTACAGTACAGCCTTGTAATTAAGATAAGATTTGTTATTGTAATGTTTCAAAAAGTGTTCTGGCGCCTCACCCCCTTCAAGGCACCAAGCGCAAATCGGGTTGTCATGTATGCCGATCACAGTCTGGAGTTTGTGCCACGTAAAGTGTCCAGTCAATACTTCCACAAGTTGTCGGCAGTCCAATCTGCTCAGTAAAAGCAAATACCTAGCGTGACCCTCCGAGATTGAGCGCAATGAGCTTCGCCCACCTGCATCCTCTCGAACCCTTCCAGTCATTGCAGAGCGAAATATTCACCCAGTTTCTGACGGTGGCCTCGATAACCGAAGGTGGGAGGGCTATAAGTCGTCACGCACCAAGGAATACCTGGTAATGAGGCATCTAACCATTTGGCCAGAGTGACCTGGCAGCCAGAGTAAGACAAGTTCAAGTTCGTTAAGCTTCCTAATATAATTTAGTCGAGGCTTGCATTGCCGAACCAGTTGTTAGAGGGCTGGCCAATGCCTTGAATGCAGCTTGGCTGTCACTGCTGACACGTAAATTCCTACATCTCCACCTATTTTCCACCACGTAGTCTATGGTCTTGAGGATTGCAAATGCCTCGGCTTGGAATAGCGAGGCCTATTCGCCAAGAGTAAAGTGAAGCTCATCACCGTTATCTTAATTATAGGCACCAGATCTTGACCCAGCGTCAATTTTCGAGCCATCAGTGAAGATTCGAGAGTGTTTGAGCCCGGTTTAAGATTTGGAATTAAACCAGCATTCAGTCTCAGCGAACTCAACCTTGTAGAATCCCTTCGGCAAAGGTAATGGTGGCGTACTATCCTTGGGCATTAAAAAGACTTGTGGGTAGATCTCTGCCACCAGAAATCTCCGCCTCGGTCTACTTAGTATACCAACATCCATTTATTTTAAGCCTGCAGGTGGCCGCTAAGGCCACCCCAGCTATAAAGGTGCAAAGTGATGCTAAGTGCAGCAGAACATCAAGATCAGCGCCAGGTTTTGTAGAGAACAGCGCACAGCGATTGTCCTTCGAAGTTTGGCAAGCAGATTTTCGACGCTATTGATTGAGAGTCTGCTCCACTATACCACTGATGCATAACTGATAATGGGTCAGATCACCGAGGTGTAGATCCAGAGGATACCCCTTGGTGACAGACTCCATGTTTTACCAAAGATCTGTTTACTTGCCAAAATGCTGAACACGCTTTGTCGGTGTAATGCTCAACGTGAGACTTCCATGAAAGTTTGGCATCCAAATTCACTTCTAGATACTTAACTTCGGAAGAGATCTGAATACTTCTACTCGTAGGCAAGTTTACCCATTGTGAATGCCCTGTAGAAGTAGCTGGTGGAAGTGCTTAAGTCGTCTTGTCTAGAAAACTGGACATTGTCATAGGATATAGTGAATCGATCTCTCTTCTTCCGCATCCCGACAACTTTTGCATAGAAGCTTGTTAGTATACGCCATTGTTGGAGCATTGGCACAATAGCCGCATTTATAATTATGAAAATTTTTCGCGTCACAAAAATAATTTTTGCCCAAACTATTTCTACCTCATCACTAAATTTGCTGCTGGGTCTGTTATTATTTCTTTTATTGCATTAATATAGTATGTATGTATATATGTACTTCCATACTTTTTCTATTCTCTGTTATTTTCCTACTTTTTTCTTATTATTTGTCCTCCACTATATATATTTTTTCCACTATTTTTACGCTCATTTGTGCGCGATTGTTTAGCGAGTATGAGTGCTATTGTTTTTTCGCAGTGGTGCACCACCACCGACCGCCATCGACCGCCTTCGACTAAATAAGCACCTAGCTACACACGAATTTCTCAGCGCTCATAGCTGTACAATGCACACACACACACACTAATAAAATTGGCTTTCCCTCAACACACAATACTGATTTATCCTTATTGTGTTTACTCGCATTATTATTTTAGTTTTCTAGCTACTAAATCTCACAAGTTTTGTTGTTACCACTATTTACAATGAGTATAAATAATAATTGTTTTTTTTACTGCGATTTTGTTTTTCCATTTATTATAGCGACGCTAACCAGATTTGGCTTGAAGTAGTTACTGCTTTTGCGTAAGTCACGTAATTAGTGACATTGAGCGGAAATTTATTTCTATTTTTGGTGTACCAAATTAGCAGAGCGCGGTTTTTTGGGGCAAGAGTTAATGGATAATAGAAAACAAGCAAAAAAAAAAATATTTATACAGCATTTCACAATGTGGCATAGAGCTACTAGAGTATCAGCAAATTAAAATTGTTGAAAATTTGTGACCTCAAAAAAGCGAAAAGGTAGATATTTTGAAGTTAAATGAAAAAAGCGAAAAAAATAGATCTCTATTAAATTAAACAAAGTCCCGAGTACGAATTTTTTTGATGCAAAGGAATTGCCAAAAATTTCCAATGTGATGGAGTTTTTGGTAGTGGATAGAAATTAGGGCGCCTTAAATTAAGCAACACTGGATGATTTCAGCTACTTGTTTTTTTTTTTGATGCACTTCTCAACCAGCGCATGAAATATTTTATTGATTGTTGCGTGCTATACCCGCGTAAATTTTAAAATTTTCTGTTATTTAATTTTAGTCATCTTTTTATAAAAATATAGTTCATTATTTATCAAAAACCGTATAAATTCAAGTTTAAAAACTTTGTGCAATATTTAAAAAAAAAAAAATTAACTAACTTTCGAAAAAATTTCAAACTTTTTAATAAGATTTCTTAGAAATATTTTGGGTATGCAGTTCAATTTTAGTTTGAAGTGGCTAGGACTCACCGTTGATTTTTGGCAATTTTTTTTGCTGACGGTTTTGTGCACTTTCTTACTTGCAGTCTGTTGGACGATTTTTTTATATGGAAGAAAATATTGCACAAAGTGTAAAACTTGCATTTATGCGGTTTTTTGTTAAAGAAGCTCCTTTAGGGAAATTTCTTGTATGATATACGATTGTATGCATGTGTAAGTTTTCCAAAATCTTTTTGCCAGGTATTTGTCCTTTACTATCATACTGTTTATTTTATTTTTTGCTATTTCTCCAAAATTGTCTAGAAAATTGCTTTTATTGTTTTCTGTTTCTTATTTATGTCAGCTAATTTTCGCGGCATGCTCATACCTTTACTATCCTAGTCTACCCAGTCCTTGCCTATCTTGCGCTTTCACTGCTTTTCACGCCAACTGAAAAGTATTTCTCTAAGCGTCTTTGTCAAGCCACTCAAGTGGATTTCGTTGAGTTTTGTAGTTTTGTGGGCGCCAAAGCGTTTGCTCTTCAACGCGAAAATCCACTTTTGTCTGTCCGAGCACTTTTCCAATTCAACAAATGCAAAAAAAGATATACAAAAAATCCAAAAAGTGAGAGTGGCATTGTGCGGTGGCGTGAAGCCTTGAAACTTTTAGCGTCAAAAAGAAAAAAAAAAAGAAAAAATCAAATAATTAAATAGAAAAAAACCCAAAAAAACATTTAAAACAAAAGCGAACACAAAACCAACAATAAAACACCTAAAACTTTGCACAAATCCACAAAAAAGTGTTGAGTATAAAAGGAAAACTTGCGGATTTACGCCGCATACAACAAAAAAAAAACAAAGATAACAACAACAAAGGAGCATAGAAAGAATAAACAACACAACGAAAGTAACAAAAGTGATAAAGCATGAAGCTGTGAAAGTATGATGGCGGCCGAGCTGATAGCAGAGCTGAGTGGATGGGATGACTAAATGAATAAGGGAGTGGATGAAATTTGTAGGGGTTGGCGGTGTTGGAGGCAATATAAGTACAATTTGAGTGCCTAAGCGTGAGCGAAAGTTGGAGCAGCTAACGCGGCAGATAAAAAGCAGGGCTGGAGTGAGTAAATGCTGTAAGGGTTTATTCCCCATAAAATCGGTAAACCAATCAGGAAAGCGAGAGTGGGAAAATAATTCGAAAAAGGAATTAAATTTAATGACAAACCGAATTTTCGCCCCAGCAAAACAATGAATGGCGGGAACAGCGACTGTAAGGGAGATAAAAGGCGGAAATTGAAGAGCATGTCACTAACTTATGATCAGTTGAGGCTGGTTTTTGTACTTAGTACATTTTAGAAAATGTTCTAAAGCAATAAGTTTTTTTTCGATTCCAGCTTATTTAATTTATAAAAAGAAATTTTTGACAAAATTAAATTTTTTTCAAGAAAAACCGAAATTTCTCCCAAAAAGACTAAAAAAACTTTGTTTTAGAAAACAATAAATTAAAAAATTTTATTTCAGAAATTAAAAAAATTCCAAACCTATTAATTTAAGGATCTAACAGTTTTCATATCATCAAATCTTTTTATTCTGTCAACTATTATAAATTTTTAAATTTTTATTTTTTTTTAATTTTTGAAAAAAAATTTTAGAAGTTTTTTAGTAAAAAAATATTTAAAAAAATTAACGATCATTTCAAACATATATAATTGCCTAAAAAGTTTAGAGTTTTACAAATTTTCTTCAAAATAATTGTATGTATATTAGGGCGGATCAATTTTATTTCGACATCGTTCCTAGCAGATTCGGATTCTGCACAAAATTCCGAGAAAAAAGCCCATTAGAGCATAGCTCGGAAGTCCATTTCGAGCATTTTACGTTTTAAAAGAAGCTATTTTTAATTAATACTAAGTTAATACGGGTATTTAGATTAATATTTACCTGAGTTTTTTTGGTACGAAGAATTTATTATATTTATTAATAATTGGGTACGATTTTTTTGGGTAAATTGTTGGTTCTAAAATCTATAGTTCCATTTTATTTTTTTTTTTTAATAAAAAAAAAGTTGTGATTTAATACTTTTTTTATTTATATTTTATAAATTTTTCATCGTAATACTTTTTTTTAAATTACATTGAACATTTGAAATTTAAAATACCAATTTCTTCAGTTAAAGGCACATTCTCTTCAGCTTTATTACCAGAGTTTCAGATTACTGCGTTTCTACAATTTTTCGATTTCATTTTCCAATTGGATATTAAAAGGCAAACAAAATTTAGTTGTCAGCAATTTTTCTATATATTTCTCCATTCAAGCAATCAACCTACATTACATCCCACTCCGCTGCAATCCCTGAGTCGCAGCAGGTAGTAAGGCGACCCCCTTAATTCGTAGTGCGTGCGTACCACATGGCGTATGCGTAACATTATAATTTGTAATGAAAACAAGCCGCAGCCACAGACACAGCCACAACCACGCTTACAATGAGGTGAGAGAATGCAAGCAGCTGACGCTGAAAACTTTGTCAGGACTTTGTAAGAAGGAGGAGAAAAAGTAGAAAGCAGGGCGAGCAGCGCGGCGTTAGGCAACTGTGATTGCTTGGCAATTTGTGTGTGTGCTGTTGTTGTTGTTTTTGTTTGAATGTGTAACAACTAAATAACTTTTATCTTCTTCTTTGTTTTTTTTTCTTCTTTTTTTGTGCAGCTTGCCCTCACCCTAGTTACGCGCTACTTTTGTAAGCGAAAAATAGGCTTTTGTTGTGTTTTTTGTGTTGGTAGCCTTGTTACAGTTTGCTTTTTTTGTTTTTATTTTGTGTATTTTTTCTTGGCTTATTTGTTTTTAATAAGTTTTCGTTTTTGTTCGCAGTTTTTTTTGTGATCTTGTTTTACTAAATTTCTTGCCTTGCTAAGTCTTTGTTGTCGTTTATATTATTTTTTTGATATGGCTTTATGTCTCCTCATTGTCTTTGCTATTATTTTCGTAATTTTTTTCGCTTTGCTGTTTTTTCCACTCATCCACAACATTTTGCTAAGCACGCTTTGCTACTTAGGGCCGCATGTGGCATGCAAATACGTGATTTATGCTCCAACTTGCCGTTACATGTGCCGCAAATCCAGCCATGCTCATAATGCGTACATACATTCCAAGTTTCGTACATATGTGCATCAACATAATTTTCTCTGCTTGAATGAGCACACAAACTGTGCAGATAAGCGTGAAACGGTCGGCAGGGAAGGAAGAATTATTTAGTTGACAAAAAAGTATATATAAATAGCAGTGAAATGCACTGGTTCGTGGAAATAAAATAAAGCTTTAAAATTATATAAAAATAAATGAAAAACACTTAGGCTGCGTTTCTCCAAACTCATTTAAGTGGAAATTAACTTTAATTCGATTTTTTACTTAATTCTTATTTAAATTATTTTCAGTTTCAATAAGCTATTTATTTAAGTGAGTAAAAATATGGCAGCACCGTGCTAAAAGTGGTTGTAAAAGCAAGTAAACAGCTGATACAGAAAATTGTGGTGTGTATTTATTGATCAGCTGACTAAACGTGTAACATCTCTGAGTGTGTCTATTCTGATTTAATTTTTATTTAAGTGAAGACTATAGGGCACTTAAGTCAAAATTAAAAACAAATTAGAATTGATTGGTGAAACGAAAAATTCGAAAATTAAAGTAATTTTCACCTAAATGAATGTGGTGAAACGCAGCCTTAGTTTGCCTTGCTCCAACTGTCAGTTGACTCTTCTGGTGCTACATGGCGTATGAGTAACTTGCAATTGTTGCCAGCAAGCAAAGCGGGCATTGACGTTTGTGTGGCAAAAATTACAACAAAAAGAGTGTAAGCTTAACTGGAAAAGTCGAGAATTCCAAACTCTAAAGACGTTTTTTGAACAACGTCTGCGAGCTAAATAAAAAACTGGTCACTCTGGAGAATTTCGAGGCGTTTTCCTGGTTAAGGGAGGAGGAGTAAGGAGAAGCCATAAAAAAGAGAATCTTATCTGTTCAAAGTACAGTCACGTGGAAATTTAATTTTTATAATTATAATTACAATAACTTTCTTTTGTCTATCTTTTTTATTGAAAAAACTTTAAATTACAGAAAATGGTTTAACATTCTTTTCCATTACCAGCAAATTTCCTATTAAATGCGCCTGAAAAGTTCTAATGTTAGCCAAAAGTAATTTTTAAGTGTTCTTTCACCTTTTAAATGCATTCGCAACAGTCATAACGTCAATAGATTTTTTTTCGGTGTCCCTTTCCACGACGTTGTCATTTATAATTTTTCGCACATTATTTTTTCACTTATAAAAATTCAATTGATTTAAAGTTTTTTCAGTCTATGGCATTAAAAATCTTACAGACTAGATGCAAAAAAATAAAACCAAGATAAAAAAACACTTTGATTATCTTTTCAATCTATACTCGGAGCGCTCCGACAACGCTCCTTCAAGGTGTTGCTGAGGGAGTCCCCTTTCACTCCATATTCGGAGCGCTCCGCCTTGGCTGGCTGGGTTAATGCCGTTAATACAGTAATACTTTTTGGAAAATTTTTTAAAAATTTTTGAAATCATTTTTGAAAAAAAAAATGTTTGGGGTTGTTTCTAATTTTCTTGACACTTTTTTAAATTTTTCTTAATTTTTTTTAACTATGAAACTACCTTAACTAAATACCGTCGGCAGCCACCAGGCCGTAAAATCATAGTATTTTTTGAAGATATTTTGAAATTTTTTATAGTAAAGGGTGTTTTTTTAGACGTATGGTTTTCAATGAGGCAATACTTTTTTTGGAGTTGGTCTTTTTGACAGCTGTTACTTGATTCATACTCAGTTTGTTTTGCCATTTCATAATGAACAGACTTACGTTTGCAAATCGTACGTACGGCCCCAATTACGGCTGGAATTTATTCGAGCCAGCCGCGGCGGTCACTTGCCCGAAATCATTTTTAAAACATAATGGCAAACCCTTATCTTTATAATAAAGCTAAATTCTTGGCCATAACATTAAACCATATGCGTTTTATTTATTCTTTAAACCCACATGTCTAGAAAAACACCCTTTACTTTTTGAAACATTGTTTTTCCAAAATTTGCTTTAATTTGTTTGGAAAATTTTTTAAAACGTTTTGGAAAAATAACTAAAATTTTTTTGAAAATTTTCACAACTTTTTTATTGTTTTTATTCAAAAAGGCACTGTTAAGAGTCTGGAGACTGATTTGTCTCGACCACGATATACTTTATTCGACAATGTATTTTTTCTAAGTAGCTATACATAATTTTGAGAAAGGGTTCTTAAATACCAAAAAATGTATGTACAAAAAATGTTACAGTAAATT
>JAPVRG010294317.1:3091-14866 GCA_029783565.1 Rhagoletis cerasi
TTGGCGTTGCCGTAATTTCGGAATAACAAATTTATTTTTACCGGTGAGATGAGAAAACGAAACGCGGTTTAAAGTGAGGAACAATTTATCCGCCCAGTTAGTAAAGGCAACTTTATTGCTTACATGAGGAAACGGCCCTTAGTGGTGTAGTATTTTACTTAACTTATTAATTAATTGATTTCAACTCTTGAAAAAGGTGACAACTCTCCTCTAGCTGGCAACTATCTTGAAAGCTGTTTTCTCTCTCTCGAAAGACTAATTGAATGATCTGCTAATGCAGAGGTGTTAGCGTTATTCTGTTTGCCTTTAAGCAATAAATTTTCTAAAAATTATATGAAATTTAAAAAAAAATTTCCTTTTCAAACAATAAAAACTAAAAAATAAAAGAAAATTAAATTAAAAACAAAATCAAAACATTAAAAGGAAAATGATTTAAAATATTAAGAAAGAAAATAAATAAAATATTTTTTTAAAAATATATGAAACTAAAAAAATTTTTCTTTTTAAAACAACAATTTAATTAAAAGAAATTTAAATTGAAATAGAAAAATTAATAAAAAGTTTCTAAAAATTAAATGAAACTAAAAAATATATTTCTGTTTAAAGCAATAAAATTTAAATAATAAAAGAAGATTAATGTACAGTAAAAAAATTTAATTAAAAAATAAAAATTAATAAAGTATGTTTCCAAAAATTAAATGAAATTAAAAAATATTTTTTTTTTTAAACAATAACATCCAAAAATTAAAAGGAAATTAATTTAAAACAAGAAAAAATTAATTCAAAAGAAAAGTAAATAAATAAAATAAGTTTCTAAGAATTAAATTAAGCTAAAAAATATGTTTCTTATTAAAACAATAAAATTAAAAAATTAAAAGAAAATCAAATTTAAAAAAAAATTATATTAAAAAAATAAATAAAAATCTAACCGATCTCGGATTTCTGTGAATAAAAATAGCATATTTTGTTTATGTAGGTATAAACAAGGTAATATATGTATGTACTAAAAAAGGCTTACTGTTTTTTTGTTGATAAATTTATTTGAAATAAAATTTTTTTATGGAAAATTTATTCAAAAATTTTAGCTCCGGAACTTTACACTACATTTTCGCAAATTTTTTTGGGCTAAATTCGGCACAATTTAAAATCTTCAAATTCTATTCCTGATATGTATGTGCTAAAGAGCACTTCACAACGAGTGGTGAATGATACAGTTTTTTTTCTAAGACTTTTGTACCAGAATGACAAGAGTCTTTCGAACTATCTTACTATCTGTCTTTCACTGTAAATTTCATTGAAATACATTTAGCCGTTTTAGCGTAAAAGAGCAACAAACATACTCACACACTTACTCCTGGGCCGCCAAGAGAAAAACACCGACTCAATTTACGAAAAATCCAGGCCCTGAAAAGTCCGGGCCTGGGGGAAACACCCCCGACCTCCCGCTTTTCGACGGACCTGACTCACTCACTCACAAACTTTCACCTTTATAATATTTACTGGTAGGATTATTAGGATTTTTTGTGAGAATAGTATACAATTAAATTTAGATTCCATTCAACTTTATTATTTCATCTTTTTCCAGAAGCTACAACGGAACTTGAACTGCAGCCCAATCGTGAATCAACAAAAATTCCAATGCGTCTGTTTTGAGCTGCTGTGCGTTGCTCGCGATATCTATGCATTTGTTTAATCGCATTTGAAGCACAAGTTTTCTACGCGCTTGTAATGCGTTTCCTGAAATCATACAAAAAACAATAATAACCACAACAGCAATATGCACAAACAATACTCATCCATATAAATCTCAATGTTGACATATTTGTGCGATTGCGTGCCAGCATTGAGAAGGCTTTAGGCGCCAATGAACCATCTAACTTGCAATTCAAGTCGAAAAGTTTTGCGAGCAAACAAAAGAAATAACACAAAAGAAGACGCCATCGAAAGCGGCAAAATAAACAGTGAAGACAATGAAGACAGTGAAGATGACGACGCTAGCGTTGATTAGAGCGCCGAGGTGGCAGAGAGCAGACGATTTAATATGCAGCGTGTGGCACAAGCGGAGTTTTATTTACATACACGCATATGTATGCATATTTGTCTTACAACGAAGGCAAATAGATGTAAAAATCTAAAAGCCTAAAGCTACCAAAGCGTATGGAGTGCGCAAAGTAGCTTTTACGAGTTGTTGTTGTGGCATGAGTAATTGAAAAGTTGTGCAAAAGCGATTAGCTTACGAAAAATGCCACCAGCTGCGTGTGCAGTGTTGATCGATCGACCGATGGTGTGTGTGTTGATCGATCGACCGATCGTTTGACCGGCTTGCGGTGACGGCGGCGGCGGCGGCGGCGGCGACTGATCGCCCCAAGCAACTGGGTGGCTCAGCTGTTGATGACAACAGACGGATGGACGGATGGACGGACGGACTGAAGATAGTTGATCGATCGGCGATGTTGGTGTTTCGCTTTGGCGTGTGGCGAGCGTGCGCGCATTCGCAACGACCGATTGCTGCAGCTCAGTCAACAAATCACAGTCAGCTAGCCAGTTAGCCAGTTTAATATGTAAACTGACGCGGCCAATAGCACAACAACTTGCTGGTGCAGTGTGGCTAGAAGTGATGCCAAATAGCGCGCGAGTTAACGAAAGCACGAAAAGCGAAAAAGTTATTGAGTTCAAAACAAACAAAAAATCGAAAATTGCAAAAATTATTGCAACCATAAATGAACTGTGCAAAATGTTCCTCCGTCGCGCCATACAAGTCGCCACAGTGTTGATTTATTGGTTTGTTATTGTGCCGGTGATTGCCAAGTATTTGGAGGACATCAAATGGATGCGTCGTGGCAAGTGGACACGCAAGAAATTGGGCTTCTATGGCATTGCTGCATTCACCTTCATCTTCGTCTACTTTATCTGCATGTACGCGTATATGTTGTGTAAGCGTTGGGAGCGTAAAATACTCACCGACATGAAGCAGTCGGCCAGCAAGGCGACCGAGTCTGAGGCACCCTCAGCGGCCACATCGATGGCCACAGTAGCCGAAATAGAGCCACAGCCAATCGAGCGTATGCGTCCAGTGCGACCAGCTCTCCTGCCAGCGCCAGCTGCTAGCAATCCCAGCGCGCGCCTACTGACCAAGGAGCAGCAGGCGCAGGAAAAGGACGCCAACGTGCAACAACAACAGCCGCATACGGGCACTCGCAGCAAAGTAAAAATACTACGTTCAGCGCCTAAAATACCAACAGTGCATCGGCTATTGCCGTCACCTACAACCACCACATTGCCGGTGATTGTTACCACACCGCTGGCGCCGCTGCAGGAGCAGCCGCCCTATGGCAGTGAACTGGAGACGAAGAATAAAAGGTTAAGTCGCGCGGAACGTTTAACAACGGAATTAGCGGAGATTTTACGGCGATATTATCGCATAAGTACGGGGAACGGCAATAATAAAGCTGCGACAACCACGATGGAGCGTGTGTGAAGGGGATGTGGGGGAGAGAAATCGGATAGTGATTGAGCAGAGTATTCGAGAAAATTATTTTTATGAGTTTCTTAAGCAGGATACTTAAGCAGGACTATTGATAACTTTTGGGATTTATCAATGAATTTTGAAATGGTATTTTGATGAGAATCCCGAATTGAAGCTTTTGATGTACGTTACAGTAAGTGGCAAAAGGATAATAAACGAAATTTCGAATGCGAAAAAAAATAAAAATTACATAGGTGAAATAGAATGGGAAATTTTCGAGGAAATTCCTTTGAGTTACTAACGGAAAGTGAAAATGAAAATATGTATTAATAAAATATTAATACAAATATTAAACGAATATAATACGAAATAGGCAAAGAAAGTTTAAAAACACCAAAACGAAAACGTAACGAAAAAGTGAAATACAAAAATTAATAAAAATCGTACACATTGAAGTTAAAACAAAAAAAAACAATAACATAAATTTTTGATAATAGCCTTTGCTGAAAATCGTATGTAACAGCTGACCAAAAATTTCGATATTTTTCGAGTTTAAAATAAATATTCCTGGTGAAAGTTTTGATTTACGATTTTGTTAAGGAAGCTTAATTTAATGAAAGTTTGAACACAAGCGATTCCAACAATATACAAAACAGCGAGTAATAAATATTACAAAAGAATATGAAATAACTATTTAGCGCTTGATTTCAGCCAATCATGAAATATGATTTCACTAATGAGTGAAAGCTTGCACGTGAAAGCGACTGAAAGCAAATGATGAAAAACAGCAATAAATGCAGCAAGTGATCTAAATAACTAATACAAATTTTAAAAACAATTTGGTTGGAAAATTATGAAGCGATTTTTGAAAGACATAAATGCACAAAAATTAAGTAAAAAGAAAATTATGAAACCTATTTAAATACAAAAATAAGAAATAGCTGTGTAAAAGCTCTGGTGAACGAATTTTTTAAGATAACTTTTTATGAAAGCTTTCAGTGAGCCAGAAGTGTGAAAGCTCGATAGAATCTAACAGCCTAGCAAATATTTTGACATTTGGAGGAACGCTATTCCGAAACTACAAAAAAACTACAAGCAATAAATATTAGAAAAGGTGGTGAAATATCTAGGCGCTTAATTTCAGCCAATCATGGAATACAAACTAAGTGAAAGTTTGAGTGAAACATATTCCAACAGTATAAAAAAAACAATAAGCAAAAAATATTAAAAAAGATGGTTTAAATAATTCAGCGTACGATTTAAAAAATTTATGAAATATAGTCTTAACAATGACGCGAAAGCGCGCAAAAAATATTGCACTACAAAGTTTGTGTAAAAGTTCGGAATAAAGCTACTCACTAGAAAACAATAAACGTAACGAGTAATCTAATGAGGTAATATAAGTTTAAAAAAAATTGGTTGAAAAGCTTTGAAGAATTTTTTTAAATAAATTAACAAAGCTCAAATAAAATTAAAACTATGAAACTATAAAGACATACAAATTAAAAATAGCTCTATCAAAGCCTTGACCGCCCTAGTTTTTGTAGATAATTTTTCATGATTTTATGTAAAAGCTTAAAAATAAAAATAATAATAATAGATTAGCGCTTACACATCTGTTAGTGTTTGGCCGAGCTTCTCTTCCAATTTGTGGTGTGCGCCTTAATGTTGTCACACAAAAAAAGTTACGATATTATTCGAATTTAAAAAAATATGTCTAGTGAAAGTTTTGATTCAAAATTTTGTTAGTGAAAGTTTAGACGAAAGGAATTCCAACAATATGAAAAAACTAAAAAAATATTGCATATATTAATGGTGAACTAAATCAGCGCATGATTTCAAACAATCATGAAATTATTAACGCTAAAGCGCGCGAAAAAGATTTCTCTCTAAAGTCTGTGTAAAAGTTCGAAAGAAAGCAACTGTCTAAAAAAAAAACAATAAATGCAACTAGTGGTCTAATGAGGCAATATACGTTTTTAAAAAATAATTTGGTAGAATAAATTGGAAGAATTTTTTTAAATAGATGAACGAAAATTAAATATTATAAAAATTAAGAAACACATAAAAATATTAAAATGGAAAATAGCTCTAACAAAGTTTTGGCGCCCTAATTTTTTAAGATAAGCTGGGCAGCTTAATAGAAAGTGCCAACTCCAGGCAGTAAGGGATCTGATGTGATTTTTAGTCTCACCTCGTGAATTCCGATCGGACGGAGACTTTGAGAGCATAAGAGAGATTTATCGAATTTGCTCGCCATATCTTCGACCAATAGTATTTGCTAGTTACGTAATTTCTACCGATTAAAGGCAAATTCCATGGCTGGTCACTGCGTGAACAATTATGCGCTCAAAAGTGTTTGACGTACAATAAAATGATTGAAAGCATATTGAACATTTTTGAAAACGAATACCTGCTGGTTTTTTAAAAATTCGAATCCCATACACTTAGTACGTGTAAACTAATCTGTATTTTTCTCATTTGTGCAAGGTCTAAGCTTCTATATTCCATTACATAAGTAAACTTTCCCCAACTTTGCTGGAAAGTACAGGTTTACAAATTTTAACAAGCGAAAATTTTGCAAAATTGGATTAATTCGCAAACAGTAGCCCATTTGAAAATAAAAAAAAACAAAGCATACATATATATTTATATATTGAGAGTCAGCGACCTAAACATACCCTATAAATATGAATGCCCCTTTTCATATTTAGCTGCAAATGATTTTTTGTTCTGTGCCATGCTACCGCTCTGGCGTTTAATTTTTTTAATGTACTTACATTCGGTTATCCTTCAGTTTTCCGAATAAATTTTGTAAGCAAGTAGAGAGGGTAACCTAAACTAGCTTTGGTTTTAAAATTTCAGCAACTAGAATAAATGTTAGAACTCTTTTTCTCACCCAGAAGCTATACTTTTGACTTCACTTTATACTGTCAGTCACAACTTTCTAATTTTGGACTTTGCTTTTGGTTGACTTTTCTCAGGAAATGTCCAAATTCTTCGTGTGACATGCTTAGTGTAATTACTGAAAAAATCCATAAACTATTTTAAACTGACATTCAAAATTTTCTATCTGTGGCTGTTATAAGATTTCAGTCAGGGCTGCACAATAAAGTTACTTTTTATTAATAAACGATAAAAATTTAGTTTTTGTTTCGCATATCAATAATATTAACGTTATTTGTTCAACAAAAAAAAGTTTCGATGCGTTGAGGATAAAAAAAAATATTAGAAAAGAGTATCGTTGCGTTGGGGATCAAAAAATGTTATAACATTTTTTTTTTTTACTATCAAAAAAAGTTATTGAAAAAATTTTCTTTTTTTTGTGATCAAGTTATATGACTACAATGGTATAGGGACGGCTCGAAGACCCCAGAGGGAATAGGGGCTGGAATATCTGGACCCAGAACCAGGATCTCTGTCCTTATGGGGAAGTGTACGCCATTTATTATAATCCTAAGTGATAGTCAGGCGGCACCCAAGGCTCTACTATCTTATGAAATCAAATCATCATTGGTCCTTGAGTTCATTGAGAGGCTTAACTCCCTTGGCAGACACAATAATATCCGTCTAGCGTGGGTACCTGGCCATATGGGAATAGAGAGTGACGAAGCAGCGGACTGTCTCGCAAGAGAAGCGGCAGTCATCACTCCAGTTGGCCCAGAGTCCTTCTTGGGAATAGGTCCCAATACTATAAGGGAGGAGCTTAGGTCGGAGAGGAACACTTTAAGGGGCTTAAACTAGCATAGTTCGATAGGAATGCGTCAGGCAAAGAGTTTACTGGGAGGGTATAACAAAAGAAGATTCCAAAGCTTAATTAGCCTCCCAAAGCAGAAGCTGAGAATATTAACAGGTTTCCTCACAGGACACTGCAGACTAAGAGGTCATCTACACAAGCTGGGGATATGGTCGAATGACCTTTGCCGCTTTTGCGACTCTACCAGTGAGACACCGCTTCACATTCTCATCGAGTGTGATGCGGTCTGCAGAAGACGTGAGAGATGTCTAGGCTACATGTAGCCAGTGCTTAAGCACATTCACTTCCGACCCCCGAAGGGGATATAGGCTTAGATGAAATACTGTGAAGAGTAGAGGGCACAATAGATCATTAGGTCGCGGTGCTTACCTCATTATATTATCTATCTATCTACATACATATATGACTACATACATATTCCGAAATTATTTCAGTTATAAAGGGCTGTCTGCAGCTCTCAAGAAAAACGAAAAATTCATATTAAATGACGCACAAGAAATGGAAAAGAAATTTTCTTCTATCAAAATTTCTTAAATCAGTAGGCAGCTCTCAAGAAAAAAATGCTCGAGCATTTATTTGTTCAAGAAAATTTACAACAACAGCAAAGTACTTTTTCAAGTAGCAGAAATAATGAAAAATATTTCTTGTGATTTTTCTTGAGAACTGCAGACAGCCCTTAAGAAAAGAATATTGAAGCAAAATAAATATTGATATTTTGTTTTTGACAATCAACGAAACGAAAATTTTTTTGATAAAATTTTTTGATACTGAACACAATGAAAATATTTTTTATATTAGCCGTCATCGATTCGCCGGAAGTTAGCGAGTGGCGAAACGAACGAACTCAATGAGGTACAACTAAACTCGCTATCGTCCATCGTTGCTAGATAACTTTGCTAAGCGACCGGAACTCAAACATAGCGAGCAGTGAAGTGGCGAATCGATGACGGCTATTATTCTTTTGGATAATCAACGAAACGAGTTTTTTTGATAAGTTTTTTTAAAATCGAAATTTTTTCGATTATAAAGTTTTGCAGCCCTGATTTCAGTGCACACAAAAATAAACACCAAAAAAAAATCTATCTAAAACAAGCAATTTTTAAGCAAAAAAAAAGAATCAATTCTCATATAAAAATCAGGATTACCGTAACGTGGTTTAACGTTTAACGTGGTCCAAAGTTATCCGGTAACATACATAAAAAAATATGCCGACGAATTGATAACCTCCTCCTTTTTTTTGAAGTCGGTTAAAAAAAAAAAAATAAAATTTTTTTTCCAGATTTCACATCAAAGAGGACTGCGCTGAGAAAGCCAGAAAAAGAATTTAAATACTTTTTATAGTTTCTTTTTGCTATGTTTAATTCTATTTTTTTTCAAAGCCAGAAATTATTTTACTTGACTGCCTTCTAAGATTGTTTTCTTTTTAATAGGAGCTAAAAATAGCTACATATGTATGTATATTTATGTCCATTCATTGAATATTTCCTTGATATTGAAGCAATGTGGCGCTTTTGCGTTGTAGACGTGTTAATTTGCACGTCTTTGCATTGGCAATACTTGTTTTGGGCAAACATTAATATTGCTTAACATATGTCGATATGTCCATAGATAAGAGAGTCCTTTTTTGGCGAACAGAGCAATGGAAATCTAAGCGCTGAAATTGCTATAACATTATTTTTGGCGTTCGAAAAAAGGCTATGTAAGAAATGCGGGTAAAGATAAAAAAAAATATATTATAATAAAATAAAATAATAAATTATAAATACATATGTATGTTAAAATAAATTTCATACTTAAACAACTTTATTTTAATTCAATCAACTTTTTTAAACACATACACACATTAATAGTAAAATACAAATAAAATGAAACCAAAGACTTACTTAGCTATAATTAATGATATTCCCTTAGCATATAGAATTAATTAAATAATTAATTGTAAATATACACATATATTGTATATGTATGTATGTCATTTCATGTTCGAATCAAAATACCATTTTGAAAAATTGTGAAATCGCCACCTAATGTAAGCATTAAAAAGCAAAACAGTCTTCTCGCACGAGAAACCGGTTTTAGAAAACCAGTTGCGGGCAGCAAACAGCCACAGGAATTAAAATGATATTTTTTTTATTAAAATTGTTATTTCCTAATAAAATGTCAACAGGTAACTTAGCTTGTCATCAATAAAAAAACGGAACAGTATTTTCAAAAGTTGTTGCAATACATTAGGGGTATTCGTCTAAACGCGTAAATGCCTCGTAACCGCGAAAACCGCGAAACCCGGTTTATTTACGAGGTTTACGCGGTTACAAGGCATTTACGCGTTTAGACGAATACCCCTATTATATATTTATGTATGTATATACGAAATTTATGTAATTAAATATACCTTTTCCGTAGTAAAATGTACATTCCAGATTCCACATATTTTGCAATAAAATTCTCCTTAAATATGTAAACTAATACGCTGAATATGAATGTAATATAGTTTAGTAGCTATTACATATGTGTAAATAAAATGTATGTAGCTTTAGGTGTAGCGCTGAATAAACAATTACGTTGAAATTTTACATCGATGTTATTTGATATGCAATGCGTTGTAGGCATCTATGTAAATAGTTTTTTTTTTCCTTTAACAGGGAAACCCCTCAATTGCATGACTGTGCAAATTTTATCACGAATTCTTTGCGCTTGAATAAAGATTAGCGCTGATAAATGATATGTTTTTTATTTAAAAGAGAATGCGTAAAAAATGAAAAATAAAATAAATATGTAAATTGTGATATAAAATTGGCTCAAATTGAAAGGCTTATACCAAATTCGCATCCAAAACTTGTCAATAATTCTAAGCGACTCTTTTATTATAAAAGCACAAATATTTAACTACCAATTTAAGGGGTTCGAGGTAATTGGTAAAAAGTATTGTTACTGTATTACTTAAAAAGATATAATAATGAATACAAAAAACGCCTTGTTTACTTATGAAGTAAATAATACTTATGAAGTAAATGAAAAAAATAAAAAAAAAATTTCTAAAATAAAAATAAATAAATTCGACGTATGTACATATGTACATTCATACATGTCCCAGAAAAATAAGAATACAATTTTATATTGCTTTATATGAGTTATCTTTTAAGATATTATTGTAAGTATTCTCTTAATATAGCTGCTTGATATGATTTTTCCATAGTTTTGTTGTCAGTTCAAATAATCTTGTTCATTATTTTTAATAAATAATTAACTGAGTTGCTATGTGTTACAAAACTCCTAGCTAATTTGTTAAGAATACATTTTCCTTGTTGATTATTAAGTTTAAGTATGATAATTGCAATAAATATGACGAAATACGAAAAGAAAAAACCAAAACAGTCATTCTTATTTCACTATTGGGGTTTGTTGTTTCAATTGAAAACACCGTGCGATAGTAAATTTTACACACGAAAAAATCGTTTTAGTCGTGAAACTGGGGGGCATATATAGTCTAACTGCGTTTTTAGTTTTCTTCTCTGGCCTCAGAACTCTTAAAAGGACTGTTAAGTCCCAAGATATGGTCATTTTAAAAAATTGTAAAAAAAAATTCACAGCAATGCAGAATAAAAAATATCGGTATCCAATATAAGAGGAAATTTTATAGAATTAAGAAACCCTAATATTTTGTAACACAAGGACGAATTAGTGTTGAAAATTTGCCCTTAAAAATTTATCATTTAAAATTTAACATATCATGGCATTTTACAGTTCGTTAAAGAAAAATTGTGACGTCAGAGAAGAAAACTAAAAACGCAGTTATACTATATATGGCCCCTAGTTTCATGAGTATATCGTTTTTGAAATTAATCGTCTTAAATCTTAAAAGGTTTTTGTTAAGTGCGCAGCAGAGCCTTCTAGGTTCTACCCACCAATCTCAGTTCTTATCGCCCTACAGTGCCAGCCTAATGTGAATAACAGGTCAATTCTGGCAACGAACTTTCAACTTACCACAGCCTTCCGTAAGACAATTGGCTATTATGGCAATTATCTTGAAAGCCCTATTCTGTCTTTCGAAAGACTATTTGGAAGACCTGCTAGCGAGGAAGTTTTAGCGTTATTATGTTTGTCTTTTAGTAGTAAATTTTCTAAAAATTAAATTAAATTAAAAATATATTTTTCTTTTTAACACAGAAAAACTAAAATTAAAAAAAAAATTAAATTTAAAAAAGTAAGGGCAGCACTGTCTTTGGCTATGCCGAAGGCTTCATACCTTTCATGAATATCAAAAAACTTAACCTCACCCTTGATTGCTTTAGGAGCTACACATTACTTACATATACTAATTTGATGTACACTGTGAACTACACAGATGGTGGAGTTATATCGCAAAAACTTATATCTGGACATGCCTTATAGATCACCGATCTTGATGATTTTCTCAGTAGACTTTGTATGATTAATTAGTGAGTAGCTCACGAAATTGTTGGGGTTTATATCTCAACAATCAGTTGAATGGGTGCTATAGGTTATAGTGATCCAATCTTTGCCATTTTCGCTGTAAGTATTCTGTTGGCAT
>JAPVRG010294331.1:1323-11681 GCA_029783565.1 Rhagoletis cerasi
TTTGATATATGTACATAAGTATGTATTTTGGATCAAACACGAGATTATTCTTAACCTGAATACCTTTATATTCTTTTTAGTTGAATTTTTCATGAAAAGAAATTTACGTTCAGAGTAGGTTTTTTTATAAATGATCTTAGATAGTAAAAAATGGGCGCTTAAAAGATCTGTATGAAAGTTTTTAAAAACTGAACAAGTTTGCAGGGACCGAAAATAATCGTTAAATAACATGAATTTTATTTTTCGATCAAAACATAATCGTTATTTTTGATTTTTATTTTCCGAAATAACGATTCAATCCGAATCAGCGCTTTTGCTCTCCAAAACTCTCTAGTTCTCAACTTACATGATTATGAGAAATTATAAATTCCCGCTGCAAGCAAATTTTCACTCAGCTAATTTTTCGGCCCCGAATTTGACCATTTTTCATACATATACATATGTTTTTAATTGCTTTACTTCGACAAGACAGTATATATTTTGAAACGTTTTCATATATTTTATCACTTTACCTCAGGCACCGAAAATAATCGTTAAATATCATGATTTTTATTTTTCGATCAAAATATAATCGTTATTTAGGATTTTTATTTTTTCGATCATTTTTAACAGTTATAACGGATACCACTTTTTTATGACTGCTTCAAATCTTTTATGATCGAAAAAATAAAAATCAAAAACAACGATTATTTTTTTTATCGAAAAAATAAAAATCATGAAATAACGTTTAAATTTGGTCGAAAAAATAGAAATCAAATTTTAACGGTTAAATTATGATTTTTAATATAAAGATCATAACCGTTACGGTCCCTGCTTCTTGACAAAAGCAATGCCGAAAGCCTTTTAGAATCCGTAATATGTATTTTCGATGAAAATTTTCCGGTTAAACATTACCTACAAAATTTGAATTTCTTAGATACATGCAAATGCACTATGGTCCTAATGCCTGTTTTTGGCCAAAATTAATTACGACTAAATAAGTAGATGATTTTAAAATATATGAATTTTTTAGTGATTGGCTTATGGCTTATTTTTGTAAAAAAAAATGTTAACCCTTGACGACCGAGCGGTCTGAAGGGGTCACTTTTTAATTTGTAGCTTTATTAAAAAGTTTGAATGCAGTTTTTTTTTTAAATATTAGTATCAAAGGAAACATGTCACTTAGTTATAAAGTCTATTCATGGAGTAGTTATTTTTGAAAAGTGTTGCAAATTGTACTAATTTCAATTTAAATAATGAAAAATCCGAATTTCTCAATTTGTCTACTGAAAAGTTAAGAGGAGTAACCTCTGCAGCAACAAAATTGTAAATGGCCTCTTGTTCCCTCTCTTTATTGAATTCTCCCCTTCAAACGGTAAATAGTTCACTACTGCCAGTATAAAGATAACCCAGGAAAATAGCCGTTTTCTCAGAAATGGCAAAAAATCGCAACACAAAATATGGTGACGCAAGCTCACAAGATATAATACTTTCATCCTTGAATAACTGTATCTTAGCCACACTTTGCCAAAATTTCCTAGGCTTACGCAAAGTTAAGATTTAAGAAAAATTTAATAATTTATTAAGTAGCTAAGAAAATGAAATTTTATCACCAAATTTTTTTAAGAATGTGTTCTAATATCTGAATAACACCAATTTAAATTTACGTTTTATGTCTCACACTCAATCGATTTTTTAATAGTACAAAAATAAGTAGACTTTGACTGCTGTTTGCTTATTTCATAAAGCCTTTTTACAAAAACAAAGTTAGCCATCCTATATTTTACAGTATTATCTAAAATATGGCATAAAAAAAGTGTTGTTAACACATGCAAAAAATTAGTTTTGGCCACAAAAACGAGCATTGGGACCATAGTGCAATGTTAGGAAAATAAATAAATATTTGGCGCTTACACTCTTGCTAAGTGTTTGGCCGAGCTTCTCCTCCAATTTTCGGTACGCGTCCTGATGTTATAACATCTCGGCGGTTTGCCATTACTTTCCGAGGGGTGAGTGCTGTTAGAAAAAACTTTTTCGAATTTTAGATGTTGCTCGGATCAGGGATCGAACCCAAGTTTTATGGAGCGGTAATACGCACCACTAACAAACTGCCGATCATGTCTTTCCGACAGATTGAACAGTATTAATAATAATCTATATTTTTCCAAAACGTTCATTATGTTTACCCCAAATGGATTAAATGAGTTATGTAGTGTTTGTTTGTTTGTTTCACATTTATCATTTGTCTCCATGTGGACTCTGCTGCCTCATTGCATCTAATTTATTATACCTATATGTGTGCATAGGTGCATTGAAAATTGGTTTGAATATGTTTGTATATATCTAGATACATACATATATAGAGGCCCTCAATGCCGTCGTAACGAACGCATTATCGTCAATACAGTTAGCTTCTTGGCCGATGTACCTATTAAGGATTTGGCCTAATTATTCTATTTTTGTTGGTTTCTAGGCTGCTTTTTTTGTTTGCACACTAAAATGCTTTATGCAGCTACTCTACTCTTTGCCTCGCATTGAGCTTCCTGTGACGGGATAAGCCGTTTTATGTCATCTGTGTACGATAAGACTTGATTATGTGTTTTCTAAGCAGTATGCACTACATAACGTTTTCTTTCAATATCTATATACATATGTACGTATCACATATGTACATATTTCCAGGCTACTTCATAAGCACTATCACTTGACATGGTTTTTCCATTTTCCATTTTTCATTTTTAATTTTTCCAATTTTCAAATTTTCTACTAACTTCAAAGCATTGCTGGCGTCAACGATATTTTTTGTTGGTATTTGTGTTGCGTTTCTTATTTTTCATTTTGCTACTTTGACTAGGTAATTTGCAGTTTTGTCAACATCAGAGTGTAATTAGTTTGCAGCAGAAAACAAAAATCTAAATTATTGGGAGCAAATATTGCAATGGAAAGAAGGTATGTACATATGTAGAGTAGTATGTCGTACGACAGGAAAATTAATTGCTTGTGCTTTGAAGTACATGCTGACAATGTTATTAGTGAGATTTTAGCGAATGATTTGCTGAGATGCTGTTGACTGCAAGGCTAAGAAACTTAGTTCATATTTTATGAATCCTTTGAGAATGTTTTGCAAGTCAGCGAGAATGAAAGGATAATATATACATATGTAGATATGTATGTACGTAAGTATATAACCATAGCAAATGATGGCTTAACGAGGACCATGCAGTGATTAAGCATTTTTGATGAATACCAAAGATTTAGTGGAGATCAACGTTTAAATATTAGCTTTGGTAGATTTAATTTTCAGCTGCATTTTTCTGACTAATTTATTTTAATGATGGGTAAAATTTTTAAAATAAGTAGTATATGCACATATAATGGCGTAAGATAGATTTGTTAAACATTATCGGCTTTCATGGGCGAGGTTAATGGGGCTGATTATTAATTATAGATGAAAAAGAAGTGTAAGATCACGTTGAGGCGCATACCTCAGTCTTGGGGATAATCGTGTCCGCAAAATTATTTATCCTCTCATTGGTGTCGCTAGGTGTAATTTAATTAAAATTATGAGCAACAGTTTTACACTTCAATTCGCTGTAAAAATTTGTGAACAGGTGGAGCTGCATTCTCTTATGACGTATGTAGATTAGCGATTAGCAGGAAATGGCCTTGCAGAAAGAATGTCACGATCTTTAAAAGAATGTCTATTATGCCTATTAAATATGCATGTTAATTATCCAGAATAAATTTTTAAGTTTTTTCTCTTTATGATTCCATAGAATTAAATTGATAAAAATCGAAAAATATCGATAAGTATATCAGTAAGTATATAGATACAGAGATCTATAAATACTCGTCAAAGGTAAAAAATTGACATTTTAAAAATCCCCTACGATCGATTGATAAAAGTATCAATACCAATATCGACTAAGTAATTAATCGAAAACGAATACAAATACGCCCGCTCTCCATATTAAATATACAACATTTACTTTATATATGAATGGAAAAAAGGACATTCGCACAGTGCTTCCCTTAATATAAAATGTGGGCAAAAATAGAACTATTAACGGATTTAAATGTAAATTTTTTGAAGTGAAACTTCTTACTCGAGTCCGGAGATGGTTGCGTTAAATATTTAACACCAAGTCATAAAATCTGTATCGTTCGTTCGATTCTGAAATGATGAGGTGTCAAATGAAAGGGCTTGATCCGTAGATGTGCAATAGGGTTTTAGTTTTTTAAAGGGTTGCCATATATACGAAAATCAAAGTCAAATTATTTATTAAGTTAAATGAATTATCCCAATATGGGTATCAAAAGAAATGGTTTTGAATAAACTGTATTTTCTAGCTACATGTAGGAGGGTTGCCACCTGTTTCAAAAGTCAAATTTAGTTAAATTATACAAAAGTCTTATGCATAAAATTCTATACAGTAAGCGTGAAAAGAAAGAGCTCAAAAAAACACGATTAAAATATATTTGAGGTGCTTGAAGAGGGTGGCCACCTGTTTAAAAAGTTAAACTCAAACTATTGAAGCGAAACTTATTATTACAGCTCCGATATGTTTGCGATAAATATTTAACGCCACGGTAAAGGTAGTATATGGCGGTGAAGATGAAGATAAAGATAAGGATGAAAATGAAGATAAAGATAAAGATAAATATAAAGATAAAGATAAAGATAAAGATAAAGATAAAGATAAAGATAAAGATAAAGATAAAGATAAAGATAAAGATAAAGATAAAGATAAAGATAAAGATAAAGATAAAGATAAAGATAAAGATAGAGATAAAGATATAGATATAGATATAGATATAGATAAAGATAAGGATAAAAATAAAGATAAAGATAAAGATAAAGATAAAGATAAAGATAAAGATATAGATAAAGATATAGATATAGATAAAGATAAAGATAAAGATAAAGATAAAGATAAAGATAAAGATGAAGATGAAGATGACGATAAAGATGAAGATAAAGACAAAGATAAAATTTCATTGGAAATGGCTAATGGTAGAAATGATCCAACAACCAAAGGAGGGATTACCATTGCTGCAGTTTTTGAAAGAAATATTAACAATATTGAAATAAAACATTTCATATCTTACTTTAGTTACCCCAATCCACTAGTTAATACTGTAGATAGAATGTTTTCTCAGCCACATATAAAAATTAAACTTAGCAGTTGGTTATAAAAAATAAAAAATTAAAGCTCGTTAAAAAAAATTAAATAAATATGTATTGTGTATATTAGAAAATATGTACATGTTTATGTATATCGCACATTTCTTTCTTTCTGGAATTTCTTCCATTAAAGTTCACTTCTTCCGCGCGTAGGGACTATACGCACTTGAGTTTTTTTTATTTTAATAATGTCCTTTTAATTTTTATAAACAATCAAAGTCATTAAAATCACAATATTGACGTGTCACTCTGGGTACCTTCAGTACATTTTTTGAGTATAACTTTTTCAGCGAAAAATGGAGGCATTGAAAAATCATGGCCAATAGTAACTGAAATATTGGAAAATGTATGAGTTGTTGAGAAAAAGATGTGCTCCTTACTGGGAATAAACTGTAACAATTTGAAATCTGTCACTCGTTATTATCAAAAAGGCAATTTTTTAAGTTCTTTTCCATTTTGCTTTTTCAGCGTTTACTAAATTGTTCTTATTTGTTTATATACAACTTAATTACATATTAAAGAATAAAATAAGACCTTTTACAGCTGCGTGCATTCAAAAATATAAAAAATATTACAAATATAGTCTGGATATGTCTTTGCGTGAATGGACTCAAATTTCCCCTTTTTTTGATAGCACACTGACAGACTAAAACATAACAGGTTGGAATCAAGCGTGATCGGTAGATAACGTTCTTAGTTTAATAATTTAAAAAGGCCAAACATTTATTCCAATAAAACAGAATAATATATGGCTAATAAATGCCGCACAGGGTGAAAAATTAACTTTTTTCTGTGACAGAATTTAATATCTTTTTTTCTTTTTTTGACTTGAAATGAGTATGCAAAGAACTTTTTGGAAGGTTATAAACATACAGTTGTGCTAATTGCATCGGGGAATCAATTTTTTTGGTCGTACGAACCGAAAAACGAATTTAAATCTTTTTTAAAAAGTTCGATATTCATACGGTGGCTCACAGAAGTATTTTGCATTGCTTTTTTTGCGATATTTAAAATGTTTTTCATGGTAAATTTTTTACGTTAATTTTTCATGAGCACCTTCTACAACTAAAACCTTGTAAATCAAAACTTCAAACTTTGAAGAAAAATTAGGAAAATTCATCAAATTTTCATCAAAATTTCGAACTTTTTAATCAGTTTTTCAACAAAAAATTCGAGTACGCAGTTTTAAAGCCCATTGAATTTTAGTGTAATAAAGTGCAACTTTCAATTCGCTAAAAAATTGATTTTTAATATTTTTTTTTTGCTGACGGTGTTGAGCATTTTCTTCCATATAACGAATTTTTTGTATTTTTTTCATTTTTCTAAGGGCTCCCTTTGGACCCATAAGGGGCCTAGAAGGTCGGAAAATAAATTTTTATAAATGGCAGTTCATGCACTTTCTAAATTAAAGAGTGGAGGGCCACGCCCACTTCCCCTCAGCCCACGACCCCTTTAACCATCCGCCACATATTAAAGTTTCCTCATTTATTTTTACCGTTTTTTACTTATAACTCTTTCAGCGTTCAAAGAAAATGAATCACGCAAGAAATTATTGTTTCCTTAATTGATTTCGAACAATGTGATGTATAATTTATTTGTGTGCATTCAATTTAAAAATGTTTTTTTTTTAACGTTGAATGACCGGAGATTTGACCATATATAAAAACAATCACATACTCACGGAAAATAATAGGCGCTATTGGAGCGCTATATCTCTGGAAGTATTTGTGCTAGAGTACTGGTGGGAAGATAAGTGTATATGGTGATATGAAATGTGTAACCAGCTATAACTTTGGATCCATAATCCGCATCTTAGTCAAATTTTGTTTATTGGAAACTCTTAATTTGATGTATGTTATAGAGGTTTAATAGAGGGTTTAAGTATAGACAAATGGGTGTGGCACCGCTAATAGACGTGAAGTTTATATCCTATCCTATTTTAACTAATATAAATGCGAAGGTTTGTTTGTTTGTTTGTTACACTTTCAAGCCTTAACTACTAAACCGATCGTAATGAGCTTTTTCATACACGTTATCTTGGTCATAGGGTATCCTTCATTCAGAAAAAATTACTCTTAGTTTCCATTACAGAATAATCGGTATATGTGAATAATAAAGCCCACAAAATTTTGAAATATGAATTGTCTATTTGATATCACAAGAATACCAAAAGAATTTTTGAAAGAATTTTTTAAAATTATTGCTTCATCGTTTTTGAAATGTCCCCGGGCAACGCCGGGTATTGCGGCTAGTTATTAAAAATTAAAAAAGAAAAAAATACATGTGTATTTAAAAACTCAATTCTTGCATGATTTCAAACTTTAAATTTTCCTAAATTGATAATATCTAGTTTGTTAAATATAAAATGCATATTTTCCCAACAAAGGCCCTATTTGACTATTTTTTTAATTTTACAGGAGAAGCAAAAGACTTATAAAATACTTATAGGGCTGGCGCCAATAAATTTCATATTTTTCAAGTTAAGGTTATGAATTTTTTATGATGGTGTATCTAAGAAAAATAACGGAACCTGTAAAAAAACGTTTTTTTGAAAAAGTGGCATGTACTTAGAGCCTTTTGAATTGATGGTGACGATATGTACATATACATATTTAAATGTTCTTCGAATAAAAATTATTTTGTGCTTGATGGCAATTTGTTTATTTAGCTTTTTGGTTAAGTTGGATATCAAGCTTTTAACATATTTCAATTTCAGCTTCATGACATTTGTTTCTCGTTTTCTCCATAAACATTTACATTTAATTTTCAAAGTTAATTACTTTAGAGAAATAGGCGCTCAACACTTGTAAAAGTATTTTGCTATAAACATTTATTTTACGTCTGAAAAAGTAAACTTACTGCAAGTTTATTTTAAAACCTCCTTCAGAAATACTTGTTATATCAGGTTTAAACTACCAAAAGCAGCGTGTTTTTAATTTACAAATAGAAAGAGGCCATAAAAGCAAAGCAATCGGTTTTTTTTACTTCTCACGTTTTCTTTAATAATACTTGGATGTACGAGTATTATCGATACTTTTTTCAAATATGAGTACTGGCATCGATTCGTCTTTAGAGTATTCTATTTGAGAACTAGTATCGATACTTTTCTCAAAAGTTCTATCACTCGTTGAAGTAAATGCAAGTTCAAAGCATATTGTTATTCCATGTTATTATTTAACTGAGTTATTTATGTGTATGATATTTATGAGGATGGAATTTTTGTTTGTGTTATTTTTCTGTGTTATTTTTGTGTTTGTTATTTTTGCTTGTGTTGTGGTGATATGGAACCCAAATAACAGTTGCTGATGATTTTTAATTTTATCAGCAATAACAGTTTTTTACACGCCTGGTTATTTCAAATTTAAAAATATCGCTATTAATAGTACGAGAGCCGACTGCTCAAAAATATGTTGCATGTTGTCCTGCAATGAAATAACCAAAGTTCAGTAGTTGGTATCTAGACCAACTTCAAATCACCGACTTTCCAGGTCCTACCCTGGCAGGATCATAATTTTTGATTGATGAAAGGTCATAAAATCGAAAAAATATGTTCCATCGTGTTCTGGAATAAAACTTTCGAACATACTGATTCCAAAAGTAAGGACTTGCCATCTCTTATCGAGTTTAAAGAAATTACAAAAAAAAAATGCCCTTTTAAGCCGACTTGCAAGGGACTTTTGTCAGGATAAGAGGTGGCAAGACCTTACTTTTAGAATCAATATCTTCAAATCTTTCGAAATTTGAAAGATGTATTCCAGGACACGATGGAACATATTTTATATTTTTCAGATTTTATGACTTTGATCCTACCAAGCTGGGACCTGGCAAGTTGGTAATTTGAAGTTGCCCTAGATACCAACAATTGAATTTGTTATTTCATTTCAGGACAACATGCAATATATTTTTGAGCAGTCGGCTCTCCTACTATAAACAATTACCTTAAGCGTTGGATTGAAATTGTCGCTTATTATTTGTGTAGCGCCAAATGAAGTCATTTAGAAGAATTTATTACACGTCTGGATATTCTGCAAGGAATTTTTCAAATCCCTTCCAATTCCTGATACCAATGAATGCAGAGGCTGAGGTGGAGGAATTAATGCCGGCAATTCAATTTTGGCAGCTGCACAACATAATCCTTCCGTTTCACCTGGAAATTCATTTATTTATTTAATTCAGTCTACAGATTTAGTTTCTTACAGACAAGCTAAAGCCTCTAGTTGAATATTGTGAACAAGTTGCACTTAAATCTATCAATACTTATGTTAAAATCGATAACGCTAGAATATGTATTGCACAATTCAATGCATATAGCAATTGGTTCATTTTTGGCATAATTCGTGGTATGCAGTGCTCCAACCAATAGCCTATTGTTTCTTAAATTACGCGGGGGATTATATAATATAAGCAAATTTGTTAAATAATCACAATTTATGTAGCCATTGATTAGTTTGTAAATGAATACAATGGAGAAGTAATCTCTTCTTTCATTCAAAGACTGGAGACCCAGCAATTTCCGTCTGCCAATATAGGGAGGAACATAACCATGCCAGGGCAACTTGCAAATAGCTAATTTTGTGAAAATCTTTTGAACTCTTTCAATTTTAGTCGAGTGTACTTCATAATATGGACTCCATATAATAGAACAGTATTCAAGACGGCTTCTTACTAAAGAGATATAAAGGGATTTTAAAGTTGCTGGATCTCTGAACTCTTGAGTATTGCGCCTAATAAAGCCTATTATTGAGAACGATTTAGATACAATATAGTCGATGTGTTTTGTAAACGCGAGTTTGGAGTCAAAAATAATGCCCAAATCTTTTATTTCAGTGCTCCGCTTTATAACGCAACCATTTAGTTTATAGTCAAAACAGATATCACTACTAGACTTCCTCGAGAACGTAACTGCATAATATTTATCTATATTTAGGTTCAAACAGTTTAATGTACACCACTGCTGAAATTCATCTAAATCGAGCTGAAGACGATTACAATCTGAGAGATCACGCACAACTGAAAAAAGTTTAACATCATCGGCAAACATCATGCAGTTTGCAAAATTAAAACAGTTAGGCAAGTCGTTAATAAATAAAATAAATAAAAGTGGTCCACAATGCGTGCCCTGCGGTATGCCCGACCATGCATTAACAGTCACTTGAGATGTTATTGACCCAATTTTCACAAGCAACTTTCTTTG
>JAPVRG010294338.1:34085-46322 GCA_029783565.1 Rhagoletis cerasi
TTCGACTTAGTTCAAATCTAATTAGTTTTAACAATTAACAATTTTCCATTTCTGTTTAAAAGAATTCAGTTTCCAGTAAGCGTTTGCTTTGCAATGAGCATTAATAAATCCCAGGGACAGACCATTAGGGCTAAAGGTGTTGATTTGAGGACCAGTTGTTTTACATGCGGTCAACCATGTGTCGTTTGCTCTCGCGTTACCAGCCCTGATAATTTGTACATTTTATCTCCAGACGGAAAGACGTTAAATATGTATTGTTGGGGAAGACCTCCCAGATAAAAAAAAATTACGCCTATAAGAGTGTCACCGTTTTTGAAATAGTGATGTTTTTTCAATAAGTTAAAAATCACAAAATAGTCCTAATTTTATCTTGGTTCCTTATTATCTTTTAACTACACAACTCATAGCCTTATTTGTATATGCAGTTAAAAAAAAAATAGATGAAAATACCCGATTTTTTAAACAAAAAAGTAAAAATGTTTCAAAAATCGTGACATTTTTATGGGGGTATTTTTTTTTTATCTGGGAGGTCAACCCCCAGCCTACCTTCTCCTTAAGTTTGTCGAGATACATATGGGACTCCCTGTATTTGAGAATTTTTATTTATTTATATATGTATATTTAAAGTAATTGCATTTCTATAAAATTAAACTATGAACATATATAAAAAAAATATTGGCCCGTAGTCATAGTCGAAATGAAATTTACCCTTAAGTTAGTTACAGTTAGTTTGACAGGTATCCCATTGAAAATTATGCTACTAACTTTAGAGTCGACTTCATCTCAACTGCAACTCCGGCACACGGTTTTTAAATTAATCAAAGCTGCTCAAAGTATTTGGAAAAGTATTAAGCTACGCATACGGAGTCGCGGGTATCAGCTAATACACATAAAAGTTTTACTAGTTGATAATTTTTAAGCAAATAGGAAAATCTGGCGATCCTGCTGAATTCTTCTTGAATACTGTGAGCCTATTTGCAAGGAATGTAAAACTTAATTGTGGGGCGCATGGTTTGTGTAATCGCTGCCATCTTGAAGCAAGAGTGGTAAACTTTTTTTAATACAGTGGAACAGCGATTTTGGGATCTAAGCCAATACACTTATGACTCGTATCGAGTCCGGTATTAGATTATTTATAAGAGTTATAAAGAAGGTTCCGAAAAACATCTAACATCGTCGCTGAAATGCAAAAAGCCGTAACTAAAAGAGTAAAATATTAGATTCCTTAAACATAAGGCTTCAAAAACGTGTTTTCAGAAATACCAATTTTATTTTTTTATTAAAATTCCTTTGCATTTTGTACTAGTTCCCTTTTCGGGTCTGAATTTATCTGTCAAATGTGTCAAAAATTTGTGAATAATTGTAGAAAGTTAAGTATGCTGAAATTTTGTACCTTTTTGTCATACACACCATTACATTATCGGAAGAAGAATAAATTTAACTTTTAAATAAATTTGGACACCTCTTTTATGTGTTCCTTGTTAGAATTGGGAACTTACGGAGAAATTCTTATAATCAGCCACAATAAGACAACTTAAGAAAAAATTGGTGTGGATGTGATGAAAAAATAGGAGGATATTTCAGGTTGCATTCGCCACATTTTTCATTAAGGAGAAAATGGTTTCTGTGACCAATGTTTGCGGAATCAAATTATTTTTATCTTTTGGGATATAAGGGCAACGTTTAAGCTTTCTTTTTATGCTATTCAGAAAATTCCTAATTACGTCGTTATATTACTACAAAAGTTCAAAAAATGTAAAAATGCACTTTTTGACGCTTTTGATCACAAATATCTCGAAAACTTTGCCGCAAAATTTTGTTGTCCAGTGTAATCAATCAAATAGTGAATTTTGAATTTTTAATTAGTTACGGCTTTTTGCATTTCAGCGACGTTGTTAGATAGGGCCTTTCCATTTTAAGGTAATGGTATATACTTTTTAGAAATTCTTTAATTTTTTTTTGAGTGCATGTGAGTTGCTCAAGTAGGTATATAAGGGGTGGAGTCCGCAACCAGGTTTCAGTGTATTGTAGCTCAGAAATCCAAAACGATATATTCTATCTAAATATGTATACAAGGTGTCCCAGAATTCGACGCCAAGCCGAAAACGGGTGACAGGCGAGGTCATAATAGTTATCAGAAAAATATAAAAAAAATCTATGTCTTGTATTTTATAAATTATAAGGATTCAAAAAAAACTAAAAAAATCTACACCCTGTGATGGTAATTAATTCCCGTTACTACGAATTTCTACTTTTTTCAATTTTATTTTTATTATGGAATTCTGAGTAATTCTTCTGTAAATTGTCGTCTAAAATTTATAACCAACTGCTCTAGCTTGGAAAAAAATGACACTTTTTGCCCAAAAAAATTTGAAATTTAATGCTTCGCCCAATTTTAACTGACTGTACTGAAAAAAAATGTACTATACTAGTTTGGAAAGTAACTGTGAAAGTTGGCGTATTTTAATAAAGATTCCAAAATGGTATGATACTTGCTAGATTGTTTCTTAAATTATAGACAATTTTGATTTTTGTAAAGAAACTCAGTTTTGAAAATTTTTTCTTACTTACATACCTAAAACGATTGTAGTGTACCCAAGACTTGCCTTAAAGCCGTAACTTTTAAGGTAATTCTAGCGAGACAGAGAGTGACGTCACTTTGTCCCGTTTCCGGCTGGACGTCGACTTCTGGGATATCCTGTATACCAAAAAACTTAGGAAATTGTAAATTTTTTGGTTTTCGCGGGATTCCAGTTTTTTATAGCTTATCAGCAGAAATTAAATGTTCTCCGGTCAAACTGAAAGGGGGTGGGAGAAAATAGAGAAAACCCAGAAAAAGTATGCCGGCCTCACAAATTCATCGGCTCATCGGAGTAAGTAATAAGATGAGGGACCGCCAAACTATCATTGCCACTTTCCCAAGGTTCTGCCACTGATTTCACTGTTCTACTTATTTTGCGTTCAACCTCAGTAGGTGGGACTGCATACAACTGGTTGGGTTAGAAGGTCAGTTACCGTGGTATAAACAGCTGACCCTGATCGCGGTACATAAATACCCCATTTACCCGTTTCGCTTTAAGGTGGCTTAACAACTTTTGTGTTGCTGTCCTCCTTTTGTGATTATGTGAAAAGATCATTTCAGCTCTGTAAAACTCAAAATATGCTTCGATTCATTCATTTACCTGGTAGATACGAAGATAAAACAGATCAAAAAAAAAAAACAGGAAAAGGTACAATGTACGGCATGCAGCCTGAGTGCTGTTTTCTGAACGGTTTGTTTGTGTTTTTGCCGAAAAATATTATGTATATCAACAAAAACTCCTGTGCAACTTTTCTTAAGGAATTTGGCTTAAACGCTGCATGCATTTTTTGATTGAGACCAATGCTATCATTGCCAAAATTGCACAAAAACTCTGAAACTACGGCGAGAAAAATGATTTATTTAGCTCTTTTCTTTGCCCATTACATGAGTACCTCCTTCTGGCATTTTGACCAGGATGTATTCTTTGTACGCAGCCTGCCTACCAGTAAACTTAAACACATTGGATTTTGTGAAATTTTTACAATTTACTTTTAATTCAGTATTAATTTTGCATTTATCAAATTTTGTATAATTATCTTTGATTATAAAATATAAATCATCAAATCTTGTCTTCGACACTCGTATCACCTCACCTGCATGCCTAATTTAATTAATGACAGAGTCTGCGACGCAGCGCGTTAATAAATGCGTTTGCAATGTTGTGTGGCAAGTTTGTATACATGTAAGTGTGTATGTATTTACATAAGCGCGTATATGAGCAAGCGTATTAAAAGTAATGTATGTATGTTTTTGCAAATTCCTTGTTAATTTTTCATTTTTTATAAATTAAAATTTTTTTGCAAATACTTCAAGGCAAAACAAAATTATGGGCTTTCAAGCCACGGACAAAATAAGAAATAACAAAACGTAACATTTAAACAACTTTAAGTAAATTGTAAATATCATTAAAGCAAACAAAACTCCGCAAATTAATTAAAACCAGAGAGATGACTAAGAAACCACATATTTAGCGGCGTATCTAAAGCGAGAGCCTCATCCAAGCCTAAAAGTAAAATTTATTGCATACGACAATTTCACAAAACCCTACCGCTAATAATCCATTGTATGTATACATGTTTGCAGATGTTTGAATACATACGTATAAGACTAAAATTTATTAGTAAATATGTACATATATCTGCGTCATAAACTTTTCATGTCATGGTTAAGGTTTGTGAAGAATTCAGGCTGTATAGTAACGATTGCGGACAAAGCATACCAAAAATAATCCGCAAAATCGTAAATAATATGTTATAAAGGGTGATTCAAATCAGTGTTGGCAAAATGTTAATCTGATTAATGATTAAAAACTAACGATTACAAAGTGAATTGCAATTAGCGAATAAGATAAAGTAATCTAAATCATCATTGCGATTAATGATTAAAAATTTAAATTTGAATCATTAATCTTTGATCCCAATTAAGAAAAAAATGCGATTGATATGTGTAGTTTGTCCGAATTTAAAATTAAACACCAGTTACAATTACTATTCTTTTATGTAACATTTAATGAAAAAACACAGTCAGTTTTATATATCAGAAAATCTATATACTCGCGAAACTAGGAGCCAAATACAGTAAAACTGCTTTTTTAAATTTTCTCTCTAGACGTTAGAATTTTTTTAAAAGCACTTTGAAATTTCAAGGATATGGTTAATTCAAAAAATTATTTAAAAATTTAAGTGCAATGTATAATAACAATATGAATACGAAAGGAAAGATAAAATTCTGTTGAATTGAACAAAATTAAATTTTTTGGTGAACAAGGACTAAACGCCAGTTTAACGAAAAAATTTAAGTGAAAATTAATTTTTTTTACTTGAATTTAATATGGAAAATTAATTTTCACTTAAATTTTTTCGTGAAACTGGCACTAATAAGTATTGAAAATGCCCTTTTACATTTTTTTAAATTTGCAATTATTTCTGAAAAAAAATTAATTAAAAGGACATTTTCAATACTTATTCGTCTTTGTGAAACAGAAAAAATATATTTTTTTAAATCTACAGAATTTTCTTTTTCATTTTGTACCCACATAGTTATTCTACATTGAACTGAATTTGTTGAATTAATCATAATCCTGAATTTCAAAGTCCTTTTAAAAAAACTGCTTAACGACACGATGGAGGTGACTCTGTATTTTATTGCCAGGAAGGTCCTTGAAAACTAAAAATGGCTATCTCTTCAGAATTTAGATACACTAATAGTTCAGCTTCATCAATGGTGGAAGGCAACCGAAGAAACAGGATCTGCCAAGCGGGCTGCGCGAGTAGCATAGTATTCAAGTATTTTTTTGCTTGAGCAAATCAGTTGAGTTTTTGAAAAAGAAGAATTTGTTCCAAGTGTTTAGATATAACTGGACCTTCCTAGAATGTCTCGAAAAAGGCGATAATGGAGGAGATTACTTAAAAAAATGTACAGTGGTTTGAGTACTTGTATCTGAAAGAGGCTTAGTTTTAGAATAATAACAGCCCAATGGGTTTAAGACCTCACGTGCACGTAGAGCTATAGCTGAGCTGATCAGCGAGCTGATAAGTGCTAAGAGAACAAACCAAACGCTTACATACAACTGCGCACACTAACGGGTCGCGCTTATATGTAGTACACTTATAGCTGAGCTGAGAGATGAACTTAGAAGCAAGCTGATAATATGTAGTAAGAGTATTGTTAGAATTGTATCTAGGAGCTTCAGAATGGCACACTTAGCTCTAAGCTTGCTGATAAGATTAGCTCTCACAATCAGCAATCTGTATTTACTAGTTCTAAAATGCAGACACTGTTAAAATTCTACACCATCTCTCAAAAGAAACGATTCAAGACTCTTAGTAGGGCTCTTGACGGGTACTGCCTGATAGCAGCGCGTGCATGCAAGTTAAGCCCAAATGGGAATAAAATAAAGGAAATTCAGATTGAAAGAATCAAACCTTTGTGTGTCAATTGACTAAGACTGGTATATTTGTCAGAAACAGGGTTGTTCTTCAGTATCTTTTGAGGCTTATATGCAAATTGGGTTAGAGGTAGTAAGTAGTTAGTAGTAGCGTTGGAAAACTCTAATTCCTCTCAAAGTAAACTTTCAAACTAGCGAGGGTAGTTGCAAACTTTTTTTCACGACCCAGTCTAATGTACATGCACAGCTGCGTTATGCTGCCAATAACTAAAACCAATCAGCATTCCGAGGATATGTTGTTTGTCGTGTGAGCTGAGCAACTACAACACTGCAGCATAACGGCTTGTAAAATCACCAAAATCGGCTTCAAACCGCCGATGCCACATTTTGTGCGGATATTTTTTGGTGATAAAGTCAACAACTACTAGGTACTATGTACATATGTATGTGTAGGTACATATGTACACAGTCTACTGCACTAGTTGCTGTTGCTTGCGACTCTTGCGATTGTCGGCGAATCGATGTTACATAACCCACTGAATGCCAATGATTTTTGTGGCGCATCATGCTGCATCTTGTATGCAGCGAGCGCCTTGTTTGGATGCGCTTCCTCCTTCATTCATTCGTTCATTCATTATGTCAGTGTGTTTACGAGTTCGTGGCCACAATCAACAACCATTAAAGTCTTCATTGCTCATCGCAAACGGCAAATTGCAGATTACCATCGCACATTGCACGTGCAAGGAGTAGAGAGCGCTACGAAATTGGCAGACTTTTTGGCCCAATAAGACGATTAAGCGGAAAGACAATAAGTCTGTTAGGTCCTCAAATTATTTATTGTTTTTTAACTTTTATATATTTTTTTACAAAGGTAACCACAAGTATTACTTGTTTATCGTTTGCAGCAGGAAGTCTTCTCCATTTCCCTTGCATCGTTACAAACGCATACTTACATGCATACCTAGGCCGGTTTACAAACAATATATGTATATATATATACAATGTATTTATTACCCTCAGTGTATATCGCGCAGCTGACCTCTGTTAGACTTTTATGAAGTACTTGTCTTGTCTACCTGCGTCTACTCCATGGCAAAATACATTACCTTGATTTTCAGTCTTTTATCCGCAATATCGATAAACTTTTTTTGCAATTTCATTTTATTTTGCTCATCGCTTCACTCTCGCTTCGTTACATACAAAGGCCTTTTGTTTTTGCGGCACTAATCGACCATAAAAATGGAATGCAAAAGTAGCCACGTTTTTTTTTTGCTATAGGCTTTTGCTGTGTGGAGTGTCTTATGTTTTTCACGATTTGCTGAACTTCAGAGTTTATCGATTCGTTTAATGATGTGCTCATATTGTAGTTAAAGAAATTAGTTCCGGCATGAGATAAAAAATGTGACTAAACGGCTACTAAAAGGGACTATGTCATATGTGTTTATGAGGAAACACTTCGCTGGCAGTAATGAGCTAAAGATAATGATAATGGAAATTTTGAAAAGAGCTGCCAGCTACGCTGTATCTTTTGTAATTTTAATGTCTTTAACTGGAATATAAAAATTGGTAAGCTTTCTTTTAAAAAATTAAGGGGCCTACAGTTCTATGCCACTTTCGATGCTTTTTGAAGAAGAGCTTTTACATAGCAGAAATACGCGCAAATGCTTGCGACCGCTATTATAGTAGGATACACTTTTTAGGCGCCGCCACTCTGTCTGGATTTTTTTGGGGAAACTTGGTTGCTAAGCGCCTGCAGTACGCCAACGATTTTCATGAACGGTATTCATAAGTTGCCTGCTGTAGTAGACAGTTACTGCTACACTGAGCACTACGAATATTTAGCATTAGTCTCAAGGGGTGTGAATTTATGAATATATTCCAACGGTCATACTTCTGTTTCCTGAGTCGCACTAAAAGCCATCGGGGTACTTCGACCTAGCGAAGCTTGGTCGTCGCTGGAAAAGCAGCCGTAACCAAGGGAATGCAGTGCAGTCGGTTAGTACTTGTACTCCGGCATTTACACTACTAACCGTTAATAAAGTCAGGGTGTCTACTCTGTATTGCGATTCGGAGCCAATGCGATTCGAAAGGCGACACCGACTAATTTCAAGTATCCGAATCCAAATGATTTGTCTTTCGAATCGCAATACAGAATAGACCCCCAGCTTAGTGATTCGATTAAGGCCTCGCACCGCGTCAAGGTGCCTGCTTGCACTGAGGAAAAATGAGAGCATAATTTTTTATTGACCGTGTTTTGATAGTCACTCTGCATTTAAAAGTGGAATGTTCTCCTAAAATACTTTTATAATTTTGTTGGGATGACTCCTCTAAAGATCTCTCTGAGGCATATATGTATAAACAGTAAAAGAAGTTCTTATATAAATGAAGCCGACCAAAAGCACTTGAAACCTGAGTGTCCTTGTGACTTCGCTCATTTTACAGCAAATTCAAATTTGATCTTACACTCGGCAGGTTCAGGAACATCGAAGAGTTTTCTAATGGTGGTCGGCGAGCAATAGTAAACCTCCTAGGGTATTTTTGCTATGAAAAAGCTTCTCACATAAACCATCTGCCTTTCGGAAGCGGAATTCGTGTGACAACATCATGGAGGGGAATATTGGTAGAAAATGTGTATGCGCCAAATATTTGTATTTATTTATTTATGCTTGTTTAAATTCATATTTTGTCATTACTTGCATCCTGTGTTATGATTGTTGATTAATAGTATTTTTTACTTTTCTTTTAATTAAAGCTAAGAACTATTTATAAGGTAACGAAAGGTCTCGAAAAAGTTCCGAAAAATTCCGAAAAAATCCCAAAAAAGTTTCGTAAAATTAAATTTTTAAAGTCAGGAGTAAATCAAATTTCAGGGACGGCAAATAATGATCACTTTTTAAATTTCAATTCAAAAAATCATCTGAAAGAGAGTTGCCGCGAGCATAAGGAGTAAACCAATATACTCTTGGTTACTCGTATTACATTCACTGGGACTGATCTTTACTTTTAAAGTTTTATTATAAAAAACTCAAGTTTAGTAATTAGTTTTTGAGTTTTATTTTTTGCTTTGAAAATATACTCGTGCGAATGAGTGCATAAAAACGAACGGTTGCGTTGCCACTGGTCAGGTTGATTGAAAGAGAGAGAGAAAGAGACAAGGACAAGAACAAAGACAGAGTCAAGAACAAAGAAAAAGGCAATATCAAAATAAGACTCTCACACACAGATAAGGACAAGGATAAAGCTGAAGATAAAGATGAATATAAAGGTAAAGATAAAGACACAAAAATATATAAGGATGAAGATAATGTTGGTAATAGTAGTGGTCGTATTAGGAAAAGTAATGGTAATGGTAATAGTAATGGTAGTGGTCATGGTAATGCTAATGGCGATGATAATGGCAATGGTAAAAGTAATGCTTATAGTAAAGGTAATGGTAATGGTAATTGTAATGGCAATCGTCATTTTCGTGTTCGCCTTCGTATTCAACTTCGTACTTGCATTCGTGTTCGTATTCGTTTCTTCATGCATCTTCGTTGTCTTATTCGTACTCGTGTTCGTCTGCGCCCGCCTCTTCGTTTTCTTTTTCGTTTATGTTCATATTTATCCTCGACTTCAGCTTCTTGATCGTCCTATTTTTCTACTTCGTATTCGTCTTTACCTTCGTAATCGCTTTCGTCTTTGTATTCGTGTCGGCCTTCTTTGCATCTTCGTTTTCGTATTCGTCGCCATATTCGTATTCGTCTTTGTATTCGTTTTACTTTCTAAGCAAAAAATAAGACTAAAAGAACAACGAATATTTTTTGCGAAATAAATAAAACTCAGTAAATAATCACTAAAATTTTTTTTTTTAAATAATAGTTACAACCACTGCATATTTTTGAAAAAAGTATAAAAAACCAAACAAATGCCCAACTTATTTACTGAAAGCAGCAAACCTTCATATTTTCCCCAAATCAGTAAAAATTCACTGTCAAAATTATTCCAATAATAACAAAATAACCCATATAATCTTATCTCTTTCCCACACCTATGAATTTATTACTCCTTTCGCTAATATATTCACTATTCACAATAAACCTATAATTTTTATACTGTCACTCTCATTTACAATTCCAACAAAGAAGAAATCTCTCATCATCCATACTTTTGTAGCTGTATTTGTTCGCGGCAAGCAGCTGCCCAGCCGGATGAAATACCAAAAAACGCGAACAAGGAAGCGGAAGTCGCAGATGCGCACAACCCACAATGCCACAAAAGGTGCAAAGACACAATAAAAACAACAAAAACAACAGCAATATTGGCGCCAAAGTGCAATAGGGCAAGTATTAGCCGAAGAAGAGGAGATCTTGTGACACTCACTTTGGCACTCTGACATGCACCAACTGCTGGCGTGGGATTTAATAGCTACTTACATATTACTATAAGCAAATAAATGCGGATACACAGGCATGCATACATATCTACTTATAAGTACATATTTGTGTATTCATAATGTATGCAATTTTAATGTGCGAATGTTGTACAACACTTGTGGTTTCAAATTTTTAAGCAGATGCTTTTCCTCCTGCGCACCATTTATTTGGCTTGTAAAATACTCGCATTGATAAAACGCGCAGCTAAGCGCAGGGATGCGCCACGCTGCGTGCGGTCTTGTCGCTTGTTTATAACCCGTTTGGAAAAGGTGTTTTGTGCATTGCTTGCTGCTACAATATGATGGTCCATCAGTGCGCTAGTGCACTTGCCACTGTGCAGGAATGTTGGGTAAATAAAATCGCGCCATGTCTTCATAAAATAACAACAACAACTAAATACCTACTGAGGTTACAAGTAAATATTGCTGCCGTCAGCATTCGCAACTTGCCACACGAATGTATGCACATATGTATGTAAATAAGTTGCAAGCAAGCAATTCGAAAGCTGCAATCGCTGCAACCATTGGTGAGTGAGTGCTGTACGAGTGTTATGTAACTTGCAACCACTTGCTAATCACAAAAACAACTACACAAACCTCTTGCCACTGTTGCAATACCGCGCATATAACAACACAAAGAATTGAAGCAATAAATAAAAGTCAAAAGTAACACTGGGTTGTGAAGATGCCACAACAGTGTAGGTACATACATATGCACATACATACCTACTACCGCCAATTGGCAACTCGCCTGAACAGGTAGTTGTTTGTTTTCCATTGCAGCTACTTAGTGTGTACTCAGAGCGCTGGTCTCGTCAGGTCGTCAAGGTGGTTGATGTTGTACACGAATGTCGCATCATTTGCGACGCTGGCATGCAATTAGTTGCTGCTGTTGAGATGCTCCGTAGTTTTTTTAATTTAATTATTTTTTACTTATTTGCATATGAAAAAATTTTGTCACATTTTTGCGCTAAGAAATTTTCGGGAATTTGCAAGTTTTTAATACACAAAAGGCTGCAAAAAATGAATTGTGACCTGGTGACAGATGCACAGGGTATCATTAAATTATAAGGTCACAACTTCCCAATCCTGTTAAATGACAGCAGTGGCGAAATTTGTTGAGATAGCGAAGGCCTAGAGTCTCCGTTCGATGATGACGGAATAGATGTTCCGTTCTCCGCCGCAGGAGCCGATGGAAGAATGTCAGTTAAACTATTAAAATATGACGGCGAAGACTTCTGTAGAAAAAATAGTACGAAGAAAGCATGCCTACCGATCGGCATTTAAGTGTACTCTGCGAGAAGAGTGACTTTGCAATATGCGCCAACTAACGTGAGATCAGCCTCTTTGGCATCGACTTTACGGTGTTATAAAGCATGTTGTGTGAAAATCTAAAGCCACTCGTCAGCAATCTTACTGGGGCTTATCAGTGTGGCTTTAAAACTGATAAGTGCACCATAGACCAGGTATTCACGCCATATGCCAAACCTTGGGAAAAACCCGCGAGACCAAGATCGGCACTCACCAACCATTCCTCAATTTCAAAGCCGCCTTCGAAAGAACCAAAAAAAACCAGCGTATCTATGCCTCTATGTCTGAATTTGGTACCCTTCTTAAGCTAGTATTTGTTGTTGTTGTTGTTGTTGTTGTTGTTGTTGTTCTTATTTGGCACTGCAACCGTTTTTGCGGTTTGGACCGAGATAAAAACCTTCGCCAATTACCACTCTCCTTTGCAAAGTCATACCAGTTGTCCATCCCTAGTGCAGATAGATCCTTCTGCCTTTTCGTCCTTTCATTGTGCTCGTGGGCGCCCTTGCTATCGTTGTCCATCATAGGTGCCGAGGTGAAGAATCTTTT
>JAPVRG010294376.1:8017-18898 GCA_029783565.1 Rhagoletis cerasi
TTCGCTAGCTTCAATGCTCCCTCCAAGTGTTATTTGATTGTAATTTAGTTAGTAGGAAGCTTTTGTTTGAGCTTGAAAATGATGAATGAAACTTGCTATTGCTGTCTGCTCTCAGTAAGATATTTAAGTATGGGTATGTATGTATGTATGTTTGCATGTGAATAAGTTAGCTTGTGATATCGCGTAAAACAGCTTACCATGCTATTGTAGTAACTACTTATGTATGTATGTAGCTAGTTGCTGCGTAAAATTTTTTAACACTGATATTCCCTGTAGCAATTCGGACTCACCCTAGGCTATCCCTCAGATAGTCCCTTTTGTTACCAGTACTAGTCCCTCATAATTCCCCTGCCAATGATTTCAACTGCCATTTTTAGCATTGGCGTGTCATTGGAAAAGGACCAGTCCACTCAACACTGGCTGTAAGATAGTGCTGGGCTAGTCTAATTTTGGAAATTTTTTTCGTTGGCGTACAATTGCGTTCTGCATTTCACAGATGCTTTTTCATATTTCGGAAACACAAAAAAAAAAAATAATTTTATAGTTTTATAACCATGCTGCCTCTGACGGCATTTGAACCCGAACCCTCCTGAAAGCTAAAAAAAATAGTGGCAAGCATCTCTGCGCACTGAGCTACAGCCACGCATGTAAATGTGTGTTCAAATGTTCACTTTGAATCAAGGCCAGACCAAGCGATTAGGGTATTTGCAGGGTGTTGTTCTTTAACATTTTTTTAATTGAATTGTTAACATTTTCGTTGCAACCAAAGGTCCCATTCTAACCGGTCAAATTTTATCCGGTGAAGGACTGGTCCTTTTCGGAAAATTTCCCGCTTTGTTGCTGCAGGGTTATAGCAAAAAAAAAAAAAAAACACAGACTTCAACAATAATAGCACAACAACCAGAACATAAAAACAATAATGTGCTGGTAATAGCAAAATCAAAAGCGTCAACGATCGTTGGCTTTTATATTGTTTGTTGTCACTCTGCTTGCTGGATGACTGACTGGTTGGTTTGTCGCTTCGTTGGCCAGTCGATCGTTTTGGGGCGGCTAAAACAGTTAAAATGTTGTCGATACACTTGCGCTTCGCTAGACTGGCTCGACATTCAATTCAGTCGTCGCGAGGAATTGAAATGGGAAGGATCAGTTAAGTACAGTGATTCGGTTTAAATTAAATCAAAAGTTAATTGTACGAAATTGAAAGTGTAAGAGTTGGAAATTGTTAGTGGAAATTGTTGGTGTTGTGTATACAATATAACTGCAAAAGTCCGGCTGGTTTATATCTTATGTTTATAAATAAGTGAAGTAACCAATTTTTGTAAATTTTCAAACAAGTCTGGAAATATGAAATTATAAAGTCGTAGCGTGTTTTTAAAAAATAAACTTTCAAATTTTTTGGTTTTTTTTTATTAATTTATTCATTTTAATTCTTTAACGTCATTTAAATGCTAATCAAGTGTGGGAACGTGTACGTTTCACTTGCTAGCTGTTTCACTGTCCACATACACTCAGCTGCTTCTTTTTGTGTAAAATGTATACAGCAAGTATAGGTGAAAAAAAATTTAAAAATGTTTGCACTGATCTTAGTGTCTTTTTACACGATGACTTTTCACCCCGCATTTTTTGCACATTCCCTTTTATAAAAAAAAGGATGCGATAATCATCGCACGTATACACGGAGACTTTTTATTTGCGGCGTTCCTTGCGTTGTTTTTTTACGTTTGATCAGTAAGGAGCGTTAGTTTATTTAAATCGTACACAGTTTTTGGCAAAGTGAAGGATTCCAAAGAATGCGAAAGAACCCATTTGTGATTATAATGATGTACAGAGCAAACACTTAACGTTTCGGGTCCTATAAGCCTCGTTTCATAGCCTTCATAGCCGCTCTCTGTCTTGACTACAGGCGTTTCTAATGCGGTGCGCGCAGGTGTCAAGGATCTGACATGCCAAATATGAGATGTTGGTGTCGCCGCTGCTGCAACCGGCAAACAGTGGTCGGAAATCCAAATCTAGGAATTTGACACCATATTGTTCCTATATGTTTTTGAGGTCGCTGAGTATGAATCTGAAGTCACAAAAATGAAGAAATCAGTAAATTTTAATAAGACAGGGTATTCAGTGGTTTTTGGATTTTTTCCTAAAACAATCCATTATTGATTGACATATTGACTACAGATCCGACATTCATACATATATATATTAGGGCGCTTTTTTTTGCGACTATTTTTTTTCACTCCCTCCTCGAAATATTGTGGAAAATACCTTAAAAAAACTCCCTGAAAATTTGAACCCTTAATACTAACATTAAGTACTCGCCCAAGGCGTTCAAGGATTTCCCATATAAAATAGACGTAAATTTTGATTTTTTTTTCTTTAAAACTCTACAGCTCAGAGGCATTTTATGGTATAATCTTGGTCGATGATAGAGTTTCATCAGAATTGAATGCTCTGCAAAAGTGTGCGTTACGGCGTAACCCCAACTCCCACCAGCGCGTTAGTACGGGTCACTTAACCAAATTTTTTATGAAATTTTCGATTCTTGGCCCCTATCTCGTAGACAACAAGAGCTACAGAAAAAATTTTGGAAATTCAATTTCCTACAAAAAAGTTGAAAAACGCTATCGCTAACACCGATATTTCTTGAGATATTGGGCTTTGAAGTTGAGGTAGTGTGGAATTTTCATGGATTACTGAGCTAAATTGTAGAAATTGCTGATTTTTTAGAAATTATAAATTATTTATTTGTTAATTTGCAAATGATTGAAAAGTTTAATGACTGAAAATTTTAGTACTGAAATTTGAAAAAAAATTTAAAGATGTTTTTTTAATTCTTTTTTCATTATTTTTCATTTAATTTATGCCTGATTATTGAAATTTATTGACTAATAATTTAATACCTATAAAGTTCTAGCTGAAAATATATATTCTTTGCATTGTGCATATACATCTTATTTTCAACTAGAACTTAATAGGCATTAAATTATTAGTCAATAAATTAAATAAAAACAAGTAAGGGTAGCACTATCTTCGGCTATGCCGAAGGCTTCATACCTTTCATGAGCATCAAAAAACTTAACTTCACCCTTGATTTCTTTAGGAGCTACACATTACTTATACTAAATTGATGTACACTGTGAACTACACAGATGGTGGAGTTATATCACAAAAACTTATATCTGAACATTCCTTATAGATCACCGATATTGTATGATTAATTAGTAAGAAGCTCACGAAATTGTTCGGGTTTATATATGAACAATCAGCCGAATGGGAGCTATAGGTTATAGTGAACCGATCTTTATCATTTTCACAGTAAGCTCTCCGTTGAGAATATGTGAAAACAGTGCGAAATTTCATGTTTCCAGCTGCATAAATGGCGGAGATACAACGAAAAATCTCATATCTGAACAAACAGATATATGACAGCTATAGGTTATAGTGATCCGATCTTTTCCATTATCACTGTAAGTACTCTGTTGACAATGAGTGAAAACAGTGCAAAATTTCAAGTTCCCAGCTGCATAAATAAAGGAGTTATAACGAAAAATCCCATATCTGAGCAATCATTTGTATGGGAGCTATATGTTATAGTGATCCGATTTTACTGGTTCCGACAACTGATTAATACATTATAAAAATACACTCACTCACCAAATTTCGTTCGGATATCTCAAAAACTAAGGGACTAGATTGTATACAAACAGACGGACATGGCTAAATCGATTCAGCTCGACATTCTCATCATATAAGTATACATTTTGATGGGTCTATCTCTTCTTGTTCTGGTACTTACAAACATCGGACCAAAGTTATAATACCATTTCATGCTCATGAAAGGTATAATTATACAATATGGATGTGCCCAGTAAAAGGTTTTCGAAAATAATTTAGTCCACACCTATTATTGGATAAGGTTGCCACTTATATAGATTTATATAAATTTTGAAATAGCTGGCAACCATATTTTTCAACAATTTTTGCCACAAACCTACAGAAAACATCGCAAAAGAAGGTAAAATTAAACTTTAGTCTAAAAAATTTGTTTAAAATACCACCAACCATAACACTATACAGCAAAATCAACTTTTTTCTGGGTATTGGATAAACCATTTTTTTAGGAGATTGAGTCATAAGTAAAAAAGTAATTTGTCCGTTTTTTCGAAGTTATCCTCCGAAATCGAGATATAAACCTTCGAAGTTCGAAATTGGCCTTTTGTAAAAAAATTTCCGTTTTTTCGAAGTTATCCTCCGAAATCGAGATATAAACCTTCGAAGTTAGAAATTGTCCTTTTGTAAAAAAATTTTCTTAATTATTGTAGGTAAATAACTAAAGAAGTAAAAATATGGGTTTGGTCCGCTTTTTCCTCTTATTTAAAAGGTTTATAACTTTTTTTGCGTAAACTTGTATTACAGGTGTTATAAGGAGTTACATGTCAGATCTTCGAAAAATTAAAAACCTGATATTTCAAAAACTTTTGAACCGATATCAAAAACAATTCCATAATATCGTTGTAAAGGCGTTTACACGCCCTTTCTTCTGATATGCATATTTGTATATCCCGTGCATAAAGTTTTGACAAGAAACACTTAAAAGAAAAAAAACCAATTTTTTTATAAAAAAAAATATTTTAAACAAAAAAATTCTTATTAGTAATTCAGTTGAATTCTTTATTTAAATAAAGGAGAAACCCACCTTTAATTTGATATACTAAAAATATGGTATATAAATATGCATTTCAGAAGAAATGACTTTTAATCAGCTTTACAATGACATTAGTTCTTTTTAAATCAGTTCAAAAGTTTTTGAAATATAAGGTTTTAAATTTTTCGAAGATCTAACTTTTGATCCCTTATAACAACTGTAATATAAGTTTGCACAAAAAAGTTATATACCATTTAAATAAGAGAAAAAGGCGGACCAAACCCATATTTTTACTTTTTTTTTAGTTATTTACCTACAATAACAAAGAATAATTTTTTACCAAAGGCCAATTCCGAACTTCGAAGGCCCATATCTCGATTTCGGGGGCTAACTTCGAAAAACGGAGAAATTTCTTTTTTTCCTTATGACTCAATCTCTTATATAAAAGTTGGTTTGGTCCAATACCCAGTCGAATGCAGTACAGTGTAATTGATCGTCACTGCTTTATATTAATAAGACAATCAGCAGGCTGCGAAAAGTAAAGAATTCTTCCTTTTTAAATGTAACATTATTCTGCGGCAACAATACAAAACAAGAAAATTTACTGAAATTAAAAAATCCCCAAGCTTCAGCATTCACTTAGCCACAGACACACATTTATGTACACACATATGTACGTATTAATTTAAGACTTTCATTTCATTCCTTCTTCAGCAGCAATAACTGGACTCTTGCGATCACTTCAAACTGTCGCTGGTTTCGGCTTAATGTTCTTAAGCCATAATTGCCTTTAACCTTGAACAGCTGAGTAGATTGTGCTATTGCCCAGCCAGCAGTGCTACATACATACATACATATGTATGTACTATGTACATATACCAGCCTCTACCAGTTTGTGGCTTGGTGATTTTCCAAAGAATTGGAGATGACGGCTTACTTTGTTTTGTTTTTTTTTTTTGTTTTAATTGTTCAGAACGTTTCTAGAAGTATAGCAAACGTTAACAATCCAGTAATATCCTTAAACATATAGTTATATAACAACATATATATACACAGTTACATGTAAATACAGCACAATTTCGCATTTTACTTATCCACCTGAACTTTGCTTGCATGTTTTCTATGCCAGGCTCATACATACATCAAGCTTGACTGTTCAATCACTTACATGCACACATACATATGTATGTGCATTTATTCATCCATACATACAGACATACAAATATTTATTTATAAGCCGATCAACGTCTTCCCGCAATTGGGTTATCTGTACAAGGCATTCAGCTGTTATTTAGCCAAGGTCCCTCACTCACTCGCTCAATGGGCGGCTTACAGTACAGAGCGGGTCCTCACTTTTCTAAATACCTATTCGTTTCACTTATCGTGATTAGTTGCGTCACGAATGTTTTATCATAGTTAAAGTTAAGGTTAAGAATTTTCTCATGATTTGCTTAAAACAATGGCTAGTTACTCCAATCAAATAAATTTGCATATACATATACATTGAGGTGTTGTACAATTGAGCTTAACAAGATAGTAAAAAAATTTATAAAAATTTAATACCAAAATATCAGTGCGCTAAACCTATTAATTAAATTAATAATTAGTTGTATTTGCAATTAACTCAGCCTGAATGAGCGACAAATCGATTGAAACACGACAATTAAGTACATACGACATAGCCTTGAGCATGAGCTTGGCGGCATTAATTTGCACAGAAGTTTTTGTGTGACAAAGTAAAATTTAAAATTTTAACCAAGTAATGGGTGTTACAAGAAATTTTATTTTACTTCGCCTTCTTGTTTGGCGCTGTAACCACCTAAGTTAATTTGGCCGAGTTCAATAAAGTACGCCAGTCGTTTCTCTTCTGTGCCAGCTGACGCCAATTTGGAATATCAAGTAAGCCAAGTCCTTCGCCACCTGGCCTTTCCATCGCAGAGGAGACTTTATGCTTCGTCTGCTACCAACAGCGGTTACCGCGGTGTTGCATACCTTCAGAGCTGAAGTATTTATGGGCATTCCTACGACATGCAAAGGCCCGTAAATCCTCTCCCCTATACTCCACGGGCCGCCTCAGCGGATGTTATTATTGTCCACACTTCTGCGCCATTTATTTACCAGCCCTGGTATGATGAATGACTTATGGAGTGTAGTTTTGGTAGGTCGAGTTTCTTGGGGCTAAACTTATCAAATGCCTATTCAGTCCAAAGCAGTACTTGTTTGCAAGCGTGATTCTCCGTCCCTAAATTAACCTACTCTAACGAAATAACTGCCAGCAGGAACGTGAGTGGCTAGGCGTGTTTGCACCGACTGTTTGTTAGGTGACAGAAAGTACTTCGCCTTGTCTTCGTTCACCTCCACATCTATATGCTTCGCTTTATAATCCAACTTTAAAAAGACAATTACCTACTTTCTGGGCGATTTAGTCTTCCGAGCTAAAACTTCGTTTTGACAGCTCAGAGAAATCCTTTCCTATTCTGTCGTAGCTTATGGTGTGGCTCAACGTCATTTTACACAGCCGTATTAGTTTCGCGGTTACATCAAGTTCAGACATCGCGTCATAAGGCCTACTCCCTTTCGTGCTGTAGAAAACGGCTTTGCAATCAACCATATTCTTCTCTCGGCTCTTTTTCAAGATGGCGTATGATGAAGGCCTGGTCTATAGTAGATTTACCTGGTATAAGGCCACACTAGCAAAGCTCAATCAGTTCGTTCACGTTGGGCTGTAGCCTTTCACACAATACGCTCGGTAAAACCTTATCAGCTCAACGTCGCAAAGTGGTTTAGCCCCATTCATTGTTTGGAGCAAATTAGAAGGAGTAGGCGTAGGGCTTTAATTTTTCGTATTTAACCTCTTTTACATCAAGAAAAAAACGAAAAATGGGTGTGATCGGTTTATTTTAAAGCAATCCTCCCATACAAACCTAACTTCAAAAACGCCTTAAAATGCCATTCAAAGGGCACCGATGCATTAAGGACTCCGAAATTTCGTCCATATATTTACAATAATGGAGTAAGTAAACATACAAAAAACTAGCAAAATCGATTCACTTTAACGCATACCTGCTATACAAACCAAGCCTCAAAAACGTTTAAAGATGTAATTCAAAGCGCAGCGACGAATGCTCTGAATTTTTGGCCATATATTTATAATGATAATATAAGAAAACACCCTTAAAATGACTGTAATTGGTTTATTTTTACGCACACCTCCCATACAAGCCTAACCTCAAAAAAATTAAAAAAAAAAGCTATTAAAAGGTAAAGAAAAGTCCTTCAATTATACAAACTGCATACTTGTGTAAGCTAAGTTATACAAAAATGGAAAGCAGAAACCTCGCTCACGGTGGGTAAAACTGCTTATCCTGTAAGGTTAAAAACAGAAAATTTTTATTTTTAGGCGAAATGCCTCAAATAAATTACACTTTAACTATTTTCAATCATTTATGTCATAATTAATACAAAAAGTCCACACTTCATCATCCATTTTATTTTTTTCATTCCCAATTAACCAGTCCTCGTTCTTGGAAAAAAAACATTTTTTAACTCTCGATGCAGCATGCCACTTACTGGTAAAAGCAGACAAAAAAGATTTACTTACTCCAGTATAAATTTTCTCAAGACCTCTTTCTGTAAGGTTTGAATATTTATTTTTAAGGTTTTCGATAAACTTATGCACTTCACGATTACTTTCAGTTGCGATTTCAGCTAACTCTGAATTAGGAATGTTGAAATTTGCCAAACTTGCTAAATTCGGTGTTACATTCTGAAACAGATACTAAAATATGTAGTAAAAAATAATAACTTACCCTTTTATACTTTACCACGTCATTTAAAAGTTAATTACTTTCATTATTTATGCATTCTAATGCTTGCACTATTTTCGAATGAAATTAGGTTTGTTAGTTAAATCACTCTTTACAAAAAGAACTGCAGATAATTGCAGCTGGAATAGATTACATATTAATCTGAACTAGTATAGAAGTAATTAGTGCTATATTACAATATAACGGTCGGAACAGAAAAAAAAGATGTTGAATTAAGAAATGCGCGGGAAAAAATACTAATTTCTTTAAATTAAATATTTATGTATGTATACTGGACGGAAAATCAAGTCATGTCATGACATTTTCAATAATGAAACATATGCCTCTTATGATTAACAATAAATTTTCTGTTAAGGTGATGTTCGTTTCAGAGTTCTGTCACTTGAAACAAGTATCTATTTTAAAATATTTTTATGTAGATATTCAGACGCATGACTTTACTGGCCTAGTTTTCAAACTTGAAATTATATTTACTGCCAATTCTTGTAAAACCGGGTCACCCAAGGGTTGTAGTATTAGAAAAGATTATAAAAAACGACAAAATGTGACCTCTATAATAATAGATTGGCACTTACACATATGTTAGTGCTTGGCCGAGCTTCTCATCCGATTTGTGGCGTGCGCCTGTATTTTTGTGAGCAGCTTTTTCATGGCAGAAGTACCCTCGGAGGTTTGCCATTGCCTGCCGAAAAGTGACCGCTGTTAAGAAAAAACCTCTTTTCTAAATTTTTTTTTCGACGTTGCTCTGACCAGGGCTTGAACCCAGGCCTGCGGAGTGGAAGCGCGCATTGCTTACCACTACACCACAGCGGCCACTGTGACCAATGTGACCTTTACCAATATAATTTTTTCCGCCGAAATCCCACTGTGCGCCGCCGTATTCGAATAGGACGGCCTGCAAAATTGCCTTCTCGTCCTCGACTGGTTTCAGTGCTCTCCCCATTCAGCAGAAAGGAAAAGTGTTCCTTCAGTAACTTAAATATGTTATGGGCACCGATTGCAATCTCACCGTGCTTGTTCTTAGCGGAATCCGCCTCAGCTCCCTATATTGATCCCTCATAGTTCGCGTTGCGCGGTTTTTTCTGCATCGTTTTTCTCGCAGTGGCGTTATATTCCTCTTTGTAACAGTTGTTGTTTCGATCTTTCGCAGACAGCAGTTGTGAAAGCCGAGTGTTGAGAGACACGAGTGCATATATTGGCTGCAACGAGATGGTGATCCGAATAAATATTTGTCCCTCAATTCATATGTACGCCTAAAGCACTAGAAGCGTGCCTTCCATCTATCACAACATGATCTATTTGGTTTCGAATTTTACGATGTATAGGCAGTCGTGTAGTCCAGTGAATCGTTTTATGCTGGAGCCTAAAAGTATAAAAAGAACCAATTCGTTGAGAGAATTTCGTCGGGCGGAGCGATGTCGTCGGGTGACATTCGCTGCAACATTTCGCTCAGTAAAACAGAACCAAAACGAAATTCGCATCAGCGGATTGACAAATAAAAAACGTTAAAATGTAAAGCGAAAAGATGAATACTCAAATTGTCCTATTCTTTTCCTTCTTGATAATTATCTGCTCGAAAAGTAAAGAAAAAAATCTTCTTTTTTAACACTGATAGCTGATTTTGTCGACCGGCGGCAGCGGCAAAATTAAAAATAAATCTATTCTCACCGAATTTCGTCAGACGAACTTCGTCCTCTCTTTGGTTGTGTGCAATCTAATACAATGCAGTGTGTTTTAATTTTGACAGCGAACTTTCTTCCGACGAAGTTCGCTCAGCGAATTGATTCTGTTTATACTTTAATGCTGCCGTCCGCCATGTTTTCAGCGAAGTCGTTCAAACTCTGTTCGTTGTAGAATATTCCGTTGTAGAGGCTGAGTTTTTTTTTTGCGGTGGGACTGCATGTCGATTCATTTTGATATCCTGATGGGGGCAGCACAATTAGGTGCATTCCATGCGCACCGTCCTGAGAGTGAGTGCTAATGAGCGAAGTCTTGAAGATTCTCGCTTGGATGCGTGAACGATGTCCCTCTAATTGAAGTTTTGACTTCGAGCTCTTTCCTAGGAATGGAACCCAGTAACCCAAATAAACAGACTGGTTTTGCAACGCAGCCTAATATATGTATGTACACACAGCAACATTTCCAGTGTCAATGAGTATCAAAGTCGGCTATTGTTTCCATTCGTTTTTTTAACATCTGCTACAAAAATTGCGATACATTTTTTGCACTATATTAATTTAATGACAATAGTACATATATATATTTATTACACTATCAGGTAATATTAAAATATTTAAAAAGGTTTAATTAAATGCACGTCTTTCGTAATATAATTGTGTGTATGAATGTATGCATAGAGGCTGCAACATCTGTAATTATTATAACATACATACATGTATAAGTATTATTTCA
>JAPVRG010294385.1:10278-20391 GCA_029783565.1 Rhagoletis cerasi
AGACGCTCTTTCACGTGGTGAAAACTAGAAAGTCCTTTCTTTTTTGAGTCATAAGCCACCTTTTCATAGGCCGGGCCACATATAGATTCTTATGTAGGTGGTTACATTCTTCAAAATTATTATTCCAGTTCATTAGCTAGTCGCTTTGCAATATTTTATTTAAATTAAATATTTAATTCACAAAAGTTTTTCGTTTGGCATCACACGGCTGTGAGAGGTTCTTCTGAATTCTGAGGGGAACTGGTTTTTAGTAGAAACGACGTAAGATTGACGGGTCGGTATGCCTTTGGTGGTTCTACTGGTTTTCCTCCCACCTTGGGGAAGAAGCGGTCATCTGATCTTTGGTGTTTTGAAGGGCGCTAAGGTAAAAATAGCCCATCCTATCCTATCTTCGTCGAAAAAGCTTTTGGCTTATCTCCAATCCTCTGCCCAGTATAGTTTTAATCCAGTTTGAGTGTGGATTGTTAGGGCTGTACTCAGTAGCAAGCAACCAAGAAAATGCACCTTGACTAGCAAGTTGAGAGATTCATTGCAGCTGTTCGGTTCTTTTTAGGAGCCCTAGTTCATTAGTGTGCATACTTGCACGGACTCTGTGGATTATTGCGCTTGCTGTATGGTCTTTGTTTCCTGTACAGAAATGAGCCCATACGTATTTTATTTAAGTTCTTTATTGCACTCATTGAGTTCGTTTTTTTTCGTCTCCACACCTGTTCTTTTAGCTCTGTTAAAGAGCTTACTTGCTTTTGCTCTAAGTTTAGCCAAGCTGTTGTTCCACCATCGAGCTTGTCTACTGTTTAGCTTCGATTTGGTTTCTCGTTTATCCATCTGGAGGCAGCCATGTAGCCTGATGAATTCCTTTTTTTGCTGGAACCTACGGTTGCATACTACCATGCCAAGTTGATCAGCCTCAATCTGTTATCGGACGTTTCGTCGAGGAAGCTGAATTTACAAGCATACAAAAAGTTTCCTTCCCTGCTAACCCTGATATTGAAGTCGCCAAGCAGGATTTTATATTATGACAGGAACAACGCCCGTAAGTGCGTTCCAAGCGCTCATAGAAAAGCTTTTTGGCCACCTCATCCTTCTCTTTCATCGGGGCGTGAGCGCAAATGAACGAGATGTTGAAGAAGCTTGCTTTGATATGAATGGTGACGAGGCGCTCGTCTCTCCCCCACCATAAATCAGACGCCGAATTCGCGCTCCTTTACGTGGCAGGTAGTAGACATCGGAAGGCTCACGCGTTCCTTGCCTTGCTTCGTCCAACACATTTCTTGGACGGTGGTAATGTCAGCCTTAGCATTTCTAGGGGCATCAAGCAGCTGCGCAGCAGCATCTTTTCCATAAAAGGTCCACACATTCCAAGTGCATGCCCACAAATTATAATAAAGGAGGGGTAGTAACTAACAATATAGCAAGAGAAAGTAAAAGTGGAATCAAAAGCCGAAAAAACGATAACACAGATTATATGCGTTGCTTAATGCTGTAAAAATAGATCATATTTTATTAACTCACTACATATATTTATGTATGGAAAAGAGAGAGGAACACTGTGTACATTTAAATTTTAAAGGTGTATTAAAATCCTTATAAAAAATTTGTAATACTATTTATGTGTATATTTTTCCAAATTTTCCTAAGCACAATGCAACAATTTTCTTGAAAGCAATTTTTTTTTGAATAATCGTATTCAAAAATTTTACTTCATTTGCCACCATTAAAAGCGCTCGTCGCATTAAAATGTGAGCAAGTGCGAAGTCTTCAATCAAGCAATTTTAACCGACAGCTGTATAGATGAATTTCATGAATAAAAATTGAAAGGAATTTTAATTTGATGCAAATGCAGCCAAATAGAAGACCACAAAAACGAAAATATTTAGCCAAAACAAGAAAATTTAAAAAATGTGGTTGATTGTTTGTTTCTATTCGCGGTGACCTTCGCAATTGACTTTGTTGTATTTAAAATGCTCACCTACAGCAGCTTTCAATGTGCAACATTCAGGTAAAAAAAAAGTAGAGAAACAGCTTGTGTAAAAATCATTTGCCTTCTTCGCAAAAGTTGTACTTTATTCTTATTTAAACAAACTTTTGATGCACGATCTTTGTGGTTACTGCCAAAAAATTCGCTGACCTACGACTTCAATTACTTATTGTTTTTGTTCCAAGTTCGGTTAAATTTTTTGCGATGAAGTATAGCAGTGTTACTAACTCAGCTACCAAAAGGCAAGCAAAAGTCAAATGTAAATGAAAAAAGAAATTGAGCAATTTTCGTTTGCTTTATTATAAGTAGTTATTCGTACACAAAATGCTCTTGTTAATTTTGCCTTAAATATTTTATGAAGTCCAAGGCTGATTCTTTCCACCAATTTGTTTTGCTGTATGCTGATTTTTATCTATGGGATTTTGAGGATAGTCTCTCTGAGTGTACATACTTCTATTGTGGGATGTATAAGTAAAAATCGAAAACAATTAAAGTTTCAACCGGGTGCGCCTAGACCGCTCTACGGGAGTGAAACTTCATTCGATGCATTTCTATATCTTAGTCTTAGTCTTAGTCATAAACTTAGTATTAGGGCTGGTTTCTCCAATAAGACTTAGGCTTAAAGTTATTTATCAGAGACCGTAACGGTTATGAGCTTTATAATAAAAATCATAATTTAATCGTTAAAATTTGATTTCTATTTTTTCGATCAAATTTAATCGTTATTTTAAAATTTTCGATGAAATTTAATCGTTATTTTATTTTATGATTTTTATTTTTTCGATCAAAACATAATCGATATTTTTGATTTTAGTTTTTTCGATTAAAAAATAATCGTTGTTTTATGATTTTTATTTTTTCGATCAAAACATAATCGATATTTTTGATTTTTATTTTTTCGATTAAAAAATAATCGTTATTTTATGATTTTTATTCTTTCGATCATAAAAGATTTAAAGCGGTCATAAAAAAGAAGTATCCGTAATAGCGGTTAAAAGTGATCGAAAAAATAAAAATCCAAAATAAAGATTATTTTTTGATCGAAAAGATAAATATCATAAAATAACGATTATTTTTTAATCGAAAAAATAAAAATCAAAAATAAAGATTATTTTTTGATCGAAAAGATAAATATCATAAAATAACGATTATTTTTTAATCGAAAAAATAAAAATCAAAAACATCGATTATGTTTTGATCGAAAAAATAAAAATCATAAAATAGCGATTATTTCTTAATCGAAAAAATAAAAATCCAAAATAACGATACTTTTTTTTATCGAAAAAATAAAAATCATAAAATAACGGTTATTTTTTAATCGAAAAAATAAAAATCAAAAGTAACGATTATGTTTTGATCGAAAAAATAAAAATCATAAAATAACAATTATTTTTTGATCGAAAAATAAAAATCATGATATTTAACGATTATTTTCGGTCCCTGTTATTTATAACTTAGGTTAGCTGTGATTTTGTGCCAAACTTTTTTTCAGATTCTCCAACTGAGCGGCTTAATCAAAATAAGTTAAGCAAAGAATAGGCAGATTAAAAAGTAGGCTAACTTTTGGCTTAGGTGAGCCTAGATGATGTAAATGAAAAAGTCCAAAAATGGCTAAACTAAGTTAAGTTGAGTTGGAGGAACCAGCCCTTAGTCTTAGTATTAGTCTTAGTCTTAGTCTTAGTCATATTCTTGGTCTTAGCTTTAGTCTTAGCCTTAATCTTAGTCTAGCCCCAGTCTTAGTCGTAGTCTTTTTTCTTAACCCTTAAACCTCTGCATTTCGATAGTTTACTCATGGTTGCGGACGGAAGAGAGAGAGGAGAAATCGATGCACTTCCGTTACATTGCAAGTGTCACACGGTTTCTTAGTTCACTAACGCCGCTAAAGAAGTGTCACTTCAAAAATAAAAAATTAAGTCATCAATGCGATTTTTAGGAAGCGTACAATTTTCCTTTCCAAAAGTAATCAACACTTGGTAGGAGTTTTTTCAATGAATTTCCGTTTTTTTGTGGTTTGAATAAATATCTACATATGTATGTACATATGTACGGTAGACATATGTATTCATAAATATATGCTACATTTGGCAGTTTTTGAATCATGCCGCACATAATAGTTTACCAATTTTTATGGCCCAACATTTGGCGGAACTTTAATGAAAACCACAAATATTTGTAAATCTACGGATTTGACAAAAACGCTCTCACGCTGGTATAGAATTACCTATGTGAATTGCAAAAAAAAAAAGAGCTGAGAGTTCTGCAGACAGCACGCAATAGAAGCTTGCTGTGCTGAGTGAGAAACCTATGAAAAGTAATCGCTACTCACACAAAGCGATTGAAAGACTGCAACGGATCAATGGAAATTTGTACCCGACGACGTCAAATGTGCGTTGCATGCCACATTTTGAATTAATATTCGAATGCAAACTAAGGCATGTTTGTATAACTGTGTATTTGTATGCTTGCATGCATTGAAATTGCAATAAACAGGTTAAATGGCGACTGCAGGCAACGCTTTTCTGTGTGCGTATACTTATGAAATTAGACTAGAATGTGGAGACAAAAAGTCTTGACTCTTATTACAAGTTTTTTGTTTTTTATCCAAATTATTGTGGTATCGGGAAAATGGTTTAATAGCAGCGATTTGAGAGGCATGAAGAATTTTCGATGGGAGTTCGAAAAGTAAGTGGATTGAGATCTCTGAAAACTCATATATGTGTGTGGATGTATATAGATATGCGTACGTATTTAGTTGCAAATATCTATTGTTAAAGATCCTAGCTAGATGAGAACGTTCAGCTCTAGCTATAGAGTTCACCAAGAGGCCGCACAGGCCCATTGTAATGCCTAGGAGAGGATTTCCCCAGACTTGTTCCTAACTGTCTCTAAACCATGCTGGTTTGCTGGCCAATCTTAATAGACTATCCAATTGACTGTTTCTTAAATTATCAAACTTCTCGAAGAACTAGCCGCACCAAAAAAATTTTGACGTTTCCTCCGCAGTACGGGACACTAGCATGATATTTACTATCATTGCCTCATCGATGCAGCTATTACAGAAACCGATGTGCGTGGCTCCGAAACTGGCGGCCTTTTCATGGGCAAAATATATTTTTTTTAAACTTTTGGAATTTTTTCCGATAAAACGTGATTGTTATTTTATGAACTTCATTTCGATTAAAAATGATTATTAACTAATGTTTTTGATTTTTGGATAAAGAGATTTAGCATTGTTATTTTTCCCATAACATTAATATTATTTCGATACAATTTGATTTGATGATTATAATTTTTTTGGATAAAGAATTTTTGGATTTTTAGATTTCCGATAAAATTTGGTTGCTATTTTATGAATTTAGTTTTTTGATTAAGCATAATCAATATTAAATGGTGTTGATTTTTCGATAAAGAATTTAGGATTTTTATTTTTCTGATAAAATTTTATAGTTCATGAATTTGATTTTTCCCATTAGGAACAATTTTTTATTTATGATTTTAGTTTTTCGATAAAGAATTTAAGATTGTTATTTTTTCGATCAAACTTGGTCTAAACTACGATGTCGGAGTCGGCGTAAAACTGTAGGTCCCTCCCCCTTGTGTGACAACATCAAGACGCACGCCACAATTCGGGGGAGAAGCTCGGCCAAACACTAACATATTGTGTAAGCGCCAATCTACTAAATATTATTCATGACTTTTATCGTTTCGGTAAAAAAATTTTGAATTTTTATTTTTCCAATAACATTTGGCCGTTATTTTAGTTTTTCGATTACAAATTTTTGGATTTTATTTTCCAATAAAATTTACTTTCTAATTTAATTTTCCGATCAAGGTTTTTTGAAATTTTTTTATTTTCTAATTTTAATATGTATGTTGAAAAATAAACGTTAATTAATGATTTATTTTTGGGCTAAAAATGTTTGTATTTATATTTCTCCGAAAAAATTAGATCGTTATCTTCGGATTTGTATATTTTCTATCAAGAATTTTTTTATTTTATTCGATCGAGTTTGATCGTTATTTTTGGATTTAAATTTTTGCGATTACAAATTTTTCGGATTTTTATATTTTTCCAATACAATTTGATCGATACTTCATGATTTACATTTTTTCGATGAGCGCATAATTTTTTTTATTTTTTCGATGAAAACTTATAAAATTTTTCTGCTTTTAATTTTTCGATCAAGAATTTTTGTAATTTTTTATTTTATGATTTTCATATGTATGGTGAAGAATAAACATTTATTAATGATTTACTTTGAAAATAATTAATTAATGATTTTTTTTTTGGCTTAACATGTTTGGATTTATATTTATCCAAAAAAATTAGACCGTCATCTTCTGATTTTATATTTTCGATCAAGAATTTTAATATTTTTTTCGATAAAAATTGATCCATATTTTATATTAATTTTTTCGATTATTTTTAATCTTTATGATGGGAATACATATTTTCGACCATACTTGCTCTTTTATGATCGCTTTGAGTCTTTTATATCATTTTATAAGAAAAACCTGGAATTTAACAAAATTTTTGTTCCCTGAAAATTTGCAGTTCGGCCTGGAGGTGGGTAACTCAACTCAGAGTTGAATTATTGAGTTGACTCGTATCAGTGAATCGGCACCTCAGACTCCCTTCTATAAAAAATGCAACCCAGTAACTCAGTTAATGACCTTTGACTCATTCCTCTGACATCGCTCATTTCTGTTCAGTATGAAATAGAACCAATATAACTCTTTCACTTCGCCACATTTTTTAGCGCGGAAAAAGAGTCAATATAACCGAAAAAGGAGTCATCGGTGTTATCAAAAGAAGAACTTTTCTTAAAATCCTCTAAAATCGGCAAATCTTACGAGTAAAAAACACGCTTAATGTGAGTTAAAGCATCACACAGTACATACATACAGAAAGAGTCTATGATAGAAATGAGTGCAATTTTCAAATGACGCAAATGAGTTAGTTGAACGAGCTGACTTCTCAAAGTGAGTTGGAGCCATTGAGTGAACTCTTGAAAATTCTAAGATCATCCAAATCGGATAAGAAATGTAGATGTTATGGAGCACTGAGTAAAAATTCTAACTTTATATTTTTCACAAAATCACACTTTTGGTCGGAAGTTACAATTTTTTATTTTTTTTAAATTTTTTTTTAATTTTTTTAATTTTTTTTTTTACTTCTGGATGCGAATTCGAGAAGACTCTACCCAACACAAACTAAAAAACTCAAGGGGAAAAGCTTATTTTCGACCAAAAGTGTGATTTTGTGAAAAATATAAAGTTAGAACTTTTACTCAGTGCTCCACAACATCTACATTTCTTATCCGATTTGGATCATTTTAGACTCAGAATTTACTGCAATGATTTATCTTTTACTTAAATTTGAAAAAAATTAAAAAACAATTTTTGTAATTAAAAATAAGCATCTAAAAATGTGTAATTTTCAAAAATGAATGAAAATTCCACTTTTTTTCGATTTTGGTCGCTAGTAAAAGTAATAATTTTTATTTAACCCTGCACAAATTATATGTTTTTGCAAAGGGCGTATCAATACCTTTCGAACGGTAGGTTGCTCGCTTCGATTATATGATTTTTTCAAATAACTGCGAAAGGTACCAAAAAAAACACGTTTTTCGAAAAAATCTCGAAAACGCTTCTTTGAAAAAAAAGGATTGTGTTTTCGTATTCAGCGACCCAAAATTAGCTTAGAAAAATTTTTTTTCTTAGGTTAACGCAATTACGTCAAAATTTGTCGACTAGTGTAATTATAGTTATATCGATAACGGCGTTCACAAGTATTAATCGCTAGCCATACCAATAATAGTAAAATCGAAATACACATAGCATCAGCATGAAAATCGGTAGCGATATCGACGCATTTATCGGTAATAATATCGACAAATTTGTTGATAAACGCATTTGTCAAAAACGAGATTTTTAAAAATGTCAAGAAATACGTCGATTAGAGTATAAATAAGGATAACGAATACAAGAATAAGGTTCCTTTTTATTTATAAGTAATAAAGGCAGTTTGTTTCATATCAACGCTTATTTCTTAACACCCCTCTTAAAATAATGCCATGCAAATCCATAAAGCTTATATTTAGGCGTATTCAGGTATCATGCCTATGAGTAAGTTTTACATACACTCATATGTGGGACAATATGCTTAAGCCTTTGCGTAATCATGCAACATTTGCGCTTGGTGGCAAGAGAATTAAACAAATTGCCGCAAACAAAAACCGTTAACAACGACTACCACCGACAGATTAAATGGCTGGCTTTGGCCAATGGCATTAAAATGGCTGACAAATGTGTACTGCGTAAATAGCATGCAATTGCCATAAATTAAGAAAAAACGGCTTTAGAAAATGAAACTGAATTGAAAACGAAAAAATCGCAAAACGCATAAAGGAAATAAAAGCAAAAGGCCTGAAAAAAAAATCGCGCTTGGCTAAGAAAAACTTTCAAATGCGCGTAAATTGCAAAACAACAACGTTGCAATCATGACTTCGAATCAGTGCAAAAGTCAATTTTGTACGTTGAGGTTTTCCGCTTTTTATTAGCTGATGCTATTTTATGATTATTTTTCGTTCTCGTTTTCATTTTTTTTTCTACAAGTATCAACCTACTAATATTTATGGGGGCCAGTCAGTCAGTCATGTGCTCGTCCGATTTAGCACATCAACGCGATGCACATGAGGGCATGCATTAGAAAGCAAAGCAAAGCAAAACAAAGCAAAGCATGGAAAAGTACGAGCACGCGGTGAGCAAGAACAAAATCAGATTTGTAGTCATGTGCTCAAATGGCTTGACTTTAAGGTGAAGTCGTTAATACTTCATTTTTTTTCTTTATTACTCGTACTATTTTTTTTTACTTCTTTATTGTTGTCACAGCTGCCTCAGATGCGAAAGCTTTACCACAAGGATCACTCAAAGCACGCATACGAATACCTATGTATATATATATGTATGCACATGCTGTTAGTTGCTGCTGTGATTATGGCCGCAACTGCATTGTAGTTTTATGTTTACTACTTCATATTTGTTGTTTGCTGCTTATTATTTACGCTGCTGTTGACCTGCTGACGTTAGGAGGCGCACGCATGTACGCACAATCTTTCAAAGTAGTGGTGTGTGTGTATTAAAAAATTCGAATGCTAGCATTTATGCATGTTAACTTTTTTGTTGTTGTTTAACCTGTTAAATGGATTGTTTTGGCTTCTTGCGGCTGGTTGCAGTCTAGACAAATGTGTACGTACATACGTACTTACGCGTATGTACACACATATGTATATGTAAGTGTGTCAAATGTTGGTGACGTCACGGTTAATTGTACTCATGGCTGATGAGTGCAGCGATCAAATTCACCAATGTGAATACAATCGATTAATATAACGTAGATCAGAGCTCGAACTATGTGTGCCGTGATCGAATCGTCAATCGTATGAAAAAAGTTTACGTGACTGAACGCATGCGTGGCAATATTGGAATTACGACATACGAACACGGACGTATCGTAATTTGCCACAGAGTGTAATAGATTCAAGGCCAATCGTAATAGAAATGTTGACAAGTAAATGCCATTTCGATATTTGTAAACAAACAAATTATTTATTTACCTAGCGTGTGGAAAACTTTAAGCGTTAAAAATTAAATAAAATTAAATGGAAGCCGAAAAACTTTTTTGTTTTGAAAGTACTGAGAGAAGGCGGCTAAAGTATAAACGCAATCTTTTTTGGTTTTAATTTCTGTTGGCTGTAAATGAAAGCTTCAATTATTCTTTTGTCAGCTTCACACACTTTTGATATTATATACATACAAACATATGTGTATATTAATATGCTTCTTATTAAAGTTTACTTACTTTAAATATCAAATGTAGCAAATTTATTCCCAATAAAACAAGCGAAAATACTAAATTTTTGGCATACGAACGGCGGCTTGCAAGCGAATGAAAATTTTTTACGTTTACACTATTTGGGTGACCTGAATAGCAAAAAAAAATTCAGGTAAAAGTGTCACCGTCTTTGAAATTTTTCCATTTTTTATTATTTTAAAAAAGAATCGGGCCTTTTCATATATTTTCTTTGACTGCGTGTAAACAAATTTTTTTTTTGTTTTTAAATTTTTTAAAG
>JAPVRG010294418.1:7974-19864 GCA_029783565.1 Rhagoletis cerasi
CAACACTAACCACTGAGCTATGCGCATCCCGTAAACTCTTGTTGCTTTTCTATAACTATATAACTTCTACCGATTAGACTCTGTTGCTTTTTCAATTTCTCATAATAACAAATAGTGGCACAAGCTCAATAAAAACTATTGAAATAATTATTATGCCACAACAATAGAAATGAAAAAAAATTATGTTCCTTTGGTTTTTTTTTGAGCTTTATACCGCTATCTAAAGCTCAATAAAAACTGTTGAAATAATTATTATGCCACAATAATGAAAACGAAAATGAGAAAAATAGTAATTTCGAAATTTTTGTGTTAAAGTTAAAAGGTAGTAAAGCACAAATTTTTAAATGTCTAATTGCTACTTTAAGCTTAACATTGTAAATGAGATCCTCAAGTGAACGCATTTTATAAAAAAATTGTTATCATAAAAAATCTGCATATCAGAAAAGAGGATCGCCAAGAACAATATATGTATTCGAGACTTTAAATCTTTGTTGAAATTTTTACTACTTTTAAATTTAACATCAATATATATTAAGTAAATAAGTAGATATTCCACATTTCCATCACCATTGCATTTCATAAAAAATGGGCTTAGCATAAATAGAATAATTTTTAGCAATAAGTGCCACATCAAAGTCTAACAACTATGTAAATGCATTGCCTTGTAGATAACAAATGCGTAGCGTTATTCGACTGTATTATAAATCAAATCACTTTCAAGGTAGCCCTTAAAAACCTTAATAAATATATGTATGAATATAGGAGTAAACACTTACTGTAAGTAGACGCCGACGATTAGCAAATTTAAACCGTATGAGTAAACTAACTAAATCCGATTTATTAATGGGAGGATAGAATTAATTTTACGTAGAACACTATAATGACTGTTTTTACTTAACAAAGTAATTGATTAGCTTGTCTGACTTTTATTTTGTTTAAGTATACTTGCAGATTAAGGCAACGCCACTATCCTGAAAACAAGGGCGGTCAGCGTTTTTTAAGATCTCAACTAAGCTGTGCCCAAAATTTACATAGTATCCACAAATGATAGTCAATCTGTATATTTTTTTATAGTGCAGTGGTGTGGAGTTCTGAGTTTTTGAACAAAATTCCAATTAAAACACATATAATTTTGTGTTACAATCAATTCCAAACATAATTTTTGCTTAGCAACATTTTACTTTGGAACATTTTCAGTAAAGCCGCGTCATTTAATCCTCGATAATTTTGCCAAACCACGAATTTTTGAAAAAGGGAATTCATATATTTGACAAACATAGAGTTTATTAAGAATCTAAAATTACTGACCATGAAAATTAAGTCTTGACGGACGCGGTCATTATTCAATGTTTTCGCAATCGGTATATTCTTCCAGTCATTTACGTTCAACAAATTCAAAACACTTTTAATTTTATCAAAGTTCTTAGCTTAATAGTTTACTGCTTCAATCCAGGTGCCCCTGCGTGTAATAATAGGCTCCAGATGTAGTGTAATGATAGAGACAGGTTAGTAAAAGTAATCGATTGACGCACATTTCTGCATAATTGTCTTTTTATAACAGCGTGAGTAACACACGAAAAAGTTATTATTATAAAAACAATTATTTATTATTTACTTATTTATTTATTTATTTATTTATTTATTGTTATTGTTTTTGTATGAGAAAGTGTAAATATTTAGCTGCAAAGGTGCAGAATTTCATCCCGCTATCTATCATAGAGAAATTATATAGGATTGTTTTCGAAATATATTAATATCGAGCCCCGATCACCAAAAACCCTTGGCAGCATTTTTTTCAAAATTGTATTTTTGATTGCACAAATGCATATAGATTGGTTTGGGCTTAATTTTATTGAGGCCGTAAAATAGCTGTTCCCATGTTTAAAAAAAGCCGTTCAGCATTTGTTTTCAAGACGGTGAAGATCCCTTTGCCTATTAAGCACCGCAAACCAAAATTACATTACACATATATACAATTACTTCCTGGTTCACATGAATAGATTAATTACTTTTAGGCTTCGGAGAAGCTTAGTGTTGGTCTCGTTTTATAGAAAGATTAATTTTGAAAAAAAGTGGTGAAAGCGTAGAAAAAGTTTTCGCTACTTTTTACAGAACTTCACGACTTCAAACCTTTGTTATTCACTTTAACTTCACTATTTAACATCAGTGCCAATGTATGGAAAAACGCTTTCCAAAGCCCTCTTAAATAATTCAAGGACATCTCGCTTCTTGCCACTTTTATCGCCCAAGCACAGACTGCCAATCTTCAAATCGATTATCTGTGTCGGGAGCCTTGCAAAACAATCAATTCCAAAAATGTTTCATTAAAATTAGGTTTGGTAAATAAGGTGACCGCTGTAAAAAATGAAAACGTTGCTTTGTGTTGTGATCTTAGTTTTTATGGCTCCTGTGCCGGTGCGTCCTTTGGTGGAAAAAGTCCTGAGAATATACGCCGATTGTTGAAAATATGGGCTTTATACTTTTTTGCCTGAATTTCAGAGCGAATCTGAAACGAAAATTCTCCGATGCCTAAAAGTAAAGATATAATCCTGGTTCTTGAAGAGAAAAATTGTGTCTGTTCAAGTGAGCCGGGGTCTATATGAATTTATAAACCTAAAAAGGTGTGAAAACGCACACGAGATTATTGTACTTATGATTATAATTACGCATATATGTATGTACAAATGTATATGTTAAAAAGTTATTATCAAAAAGAAACTGTAAAATGACGTATAGCATGACTAGATTTAAGATCAAAAGGATTTGTAAAACTTACTTTCAATGTAAAAAAAAAAACAGTAAAGTATAAATCACGCGCATATATCGCTACATATATTAATACTATTATGATAATAAATAAAAAAAGTGATTTACTCTAACGAAATCTAAAATTATAGCAGTACTTTCAGTAAAAAGAGTTACGTAAAAAAAACTCTGATTAAAAATAAATAAATCATCTATGAAAAAGAGTTGAAAGCTTAATAGTGATACTAATTTTAAAATTTCTAAATTGAATAAAGAAACTAATTTAATTTATAAATACTTGTTTGATGCATGCGAAAAACACAAACAAAAACTGTACTTGTATACTATTGAGTAATTAGTAATTAAAATGCGTTTTGGAACGCTCTGTAAACAATACGAATACAACACACACACATAAGCATTTAAAATAGCTTCAAATTAGAGTATAAACTAATTAAAATAAATCGTAATTGGTAAAATGAAATTTGTATAGCGTTTTTGATTTAATTTAAACTGTGCATTAATTAAATTGCAACATGGATTAGCGCGCTCGTTTGTAAGTAATATGTACATATTTATTAACATGTATAGTAAAAGTCCAGTAAGCCTTTTAAATGATAACTGCGGGTTTTATTTCGTTTTGAATGCAGCTGGGAATGAAAAATGTACCCTATCACGGACGCGTCATTACGAATAGAGGGACAGTCAACGAAGTGCACAGAAAGTGAGCCACAAAAGCTATTAAAAAACTATTATTTTTTTGTTCAGCAAGCAATACCGTGCGACAGTCAATATACTCACTAAACTGGAGCTCAAATATAGTAAAACTGAGTTTTTAGATTTTCTCTATGGCGTCAGGACTTTTTAAAGGACTTTGAAATTTCAAGCATATGATTATGAAAGATAGACTTGAAAAAAGATTAAATTTTTTGGTGCACAAGGACGAACAGGTATTGAAAAAGTCCTTTTAAAACTTTATCATTGAATATCCTTGAAAATTTCCATTAGATATTTTTCGAATATATATATATATATGCTAAGGACTAATATGAGCACTACCACATCTTCGAATTTCATCCTTCTAACTTTATTAGTTTAGGATAAAAAACTGTAATGTAAATAAAGGGTAGCACGACAAACTTGATGAGAAGGTAGGTGGGGGGGAGCTCCGTGACAAGCAACAATTTTTCAGGTAAAAGTGTCACCGTTTTTGAAATGTTTTAAATTTATGTCGTGATACTTCTTGGACACCCTGTATAATTTATGTACAGCTATGATTTTTTTCCAATTTTTACATACTTTAGGCGCCACTGGGGACGGCTAGGTATCATCGGATCGAGCTGAACAAATACGACATTATTTGTTACTCAAAAACTAGTGTTTTAACACCCGAAAATTTATGGATTCCAAAAGAAATTGTTTTTACGGCCAGTCTAATGTACATACATATTTGCATATGTGTGTAAATAAAACTTGCTACCTAATTATATAAGATCAGAGTGGGAATCCATTAGAAAAGGAAATAAAGGAAATGTATGCACAACTAGTGTCAAGTACACATATGTACGTAAAAACATATGGGCATTTCCATCATTTCGAACGTGACCATCGTACACATTCAAACAGAAAAAAAAACCATAATCTAAAACTTTTTTTTTATTTTGACAATAGGATTAACTTATAGCTCTCAATTAGCCCTATAATTGGTCCTAAAGTTCATTTCGGTCAACGTTTCGTTTTCAGGATAACTGCAAAACAATTGAAACGCGGATTTCAGCGAAACCCGGGCCAATATTTCAACTGGACTCATTATAGAATGTTGTGCTGGTAAATTTTTTCAAATCTATGACTTACGATTTTTCAACTACACGCCTATAAGGGTCATAAGTTAAGGTTGAGTGCAAAAGTAAATTTTTAATCAAGGTATTTTGTTGTTGGAAAGTAACTTTTCTTTACACTTTACTCTTTTACTCTCTTACTCGGGAATTCGTGAGTACCCCTATTGAATTTTATTTTATATAAAATTTTTTTTTAATTGGAATTTGTTTGTATTAATATTGTTATTAAGAAACAGTTTAACTTTTGCTATTTTCGGTTTTTTTAGCTGACCGTAGATGTTTTTTTATATAACATCTAAAAAATATCTAAAAATATTTCTGAAAAATATAAAATACGGTTTACCCGGTTTTTTCCTGATTTGAAATTTACAAACCGGTTTTTTCAAGTTGCCATTTTTCGAATAATTCGAAAATCGGTTTTTAAAAAATCGATTAATCGTATACCCTAGTACTGACCGATGCTACTACGCTGACTAATTTTAACGACTACGTTCGTACTTATTACGAGAGAAAAAGAGTGAAACGTATGTGGAACCCCTATTGATCAGCAGACCGGAAGCAAAAATTTATTTCTCTGCATTGCAGCATATTATGTTGATTTGCTACGAGTAGCATAAATCAACCTACGAGTGTTTTTATACCCTAGCGCACTTGTGCACAAAGGTATTATAACTTTGTTCGCATAACGGTTGCTTATAACAGCATAAAGGAATCGAGATTGATGTAGACATATATGTACCAAAATGCTCAGAATGAAAAGAGTAATCGATTAAGCCATGTCTGTCTGCCCGTCCATCTGTCCGTCCGTCCGTATATACGACAACTAAAGCACAACGTGAGATATTTAAACGAAATTTAGTATGTAGGTTTCCCTTTATGCAAGGTAGGTTGGTATTGAAGATGGGCGTAATCGGACGGTAAAGACGCCTACCTTCTACATAACGGTAGTTTGGAAAAATTCAAGAACTACGATATTTTTTGTAAATACTGTAAGCAAATTATTGAAAATTAGTATATGAAGTAAAGTTTCGGAATAAAATAAGACAATTATGAAATTTTTTGAAAATGGGCGTGGCCCGCCCACTTATGGTCAAATTGCTTAGAGTCTAACTAAGAAATCTGTTGAGCATTTTTGAAATCGCGCAATAACCACGCCCACCTCCCATATGACGGTATTTTACAGAGGCTAATGAGGCTGAGGCTAATTCACTCAAAATCGATTTTGTAATAATCTCTTAGCAATAAATAAGATTATTATAGATCTTTGGAAAATGGGCGTGGCACCGCCCACTTACGACTTGTGCATCTTGGTAACCGACTTATAAATTTATACCAAACATTGGTCAATTATTTCATTAAGTCTAACTGAGAAAATTATCGAAAATACTTCAAATCGGGGAAAACCACCCCTGCTTATCAGGAAAGTGAAAAAACGATAGTTAAACGTGCGCCGGGTATATAAAGTTCGGTATCGCCCGAACTTATACTTTTTTTGTTCTTTTATAATTTTTACTCTGCTATCTCGAGGCATAAAATGGAAATAGAAATATATACAAAGCTAAGCATAAACTCCCATAAAGAGCCTCAGGCTCACATCATTGCATCTGTTGGCTTTTCTGTGTTGTTTTTTTTTTCATTTTCATATTCAACTACATTAGAGCCATTTGCATGCATGCATCTATTTGAATGTGTATTTAGAATTATTGGAATTGTCAATTACACTGCCAATTTATGTGCAATCTTATCACAGGAATAACACCAATAACAACAGCATCAGCAATATCATTATTCGATGAAAGCTCAATCGAATCGAAATACAAAAGAACTAAATAACACGCTAGCCTTATATTCAAACACATCGAACTGCATCTACATAAGCACGAATTGTTCGCTGCACCACGATGTGATGACAACTTATGAAAACTAAACATTTGCAACACAATTGGTTTTGCAATGGTCATACCCAGTGAACCAAAGCCGAAATCCTGCTACAGAATGATCTCAGCTATTTTCAGTATTTCACATACTTTTGTAGTAATCGAATACATTTTCATTGTCTCACTCATTTTCGCTCACGCTACAACGAAAAATCTAAGAGTTTGGGATGCTGGTCGACAGGAAAAACGCCTTGACATTTTACCAGAAAATGAGGTCATTATAACCACCATCCAAGATCAGGGCGAACTCCTGTAAGAACAACAACGAAAACCCAGTGACCTATTTTTACTTCATTCTTTTCAGCATCCGTCGCTTACGCGAACCATAGACCCCTCATGGAATTCTATGGAATGCAGCCAAAACCTTCTTATGTCTGTCAGACATCTTCCATGTTCTTGCATCGTATAAAATCACCGTCCTTATGAGAGATTTGCCAAGCATGATTTTTGTTTGTCGAGAGCGGGCTTTACTCTCCAATTACCCATCGAATCCAAAGTAGCACGTGTTGGAAGGCTTATTCTTCACTGAAATTCCGTTTGGTCACTAAAAATAGAAATGTTTGCAAATTTTCTCACGCCATTAACTCTCTGTCTCTCATTCTTAAAAGGAATTTCGAAGAAATTCAGAAAACCCATATATTTGCTTATTGGGTAATTGTTTATGTGCATAAATACATATATATACAAAAAACGTTCTTTGACTAAAGCTTGTATAGAAGTAGGGCAGTTCGTGCTGTGGCATTAGTTGACTGAGCAGACAGAGAGTGACTCGGCTTTTCTTTATCAAATCTATCTGTATGTCCATATGTTTTCCTGACTGGCTTTTCTTAGTTGCTTTGCTGTTCACTCCATTTAAATTCAATTGCCAGCAGTTGCATCTTGCTTTCATTTAAATCTCTATGTCAGCTCAGCGTTGCTTTATGGGTGCTGCTCGCTCCCCCAGTTGAGTACTTTGGCCAGACTTCCGTTACGCTCCCGGTAGCCCGCTTCTATATACAATCCAACATACAATCTGTGGCCGCATACTCGTGCATAGTTCGCTGCTCAGTTGTTGCGGGAATGTTAATTTGAAACGAAATTGTCGTGGTAAAATGGCTGCATCAAGAGCTAAATGCGGGTGAGGAATTTGGAAAGCATTGAGATATCTAAGTACTATGCGACTGCATGAAATTTAAATGATGGTTTTGTAATTGTGAATGTAAAATTCACCGGTTACTCGCTATACTATCCGGCGTGGAATGAGATTTGATGAAATACTATGTATGTATGTACCAGTGTATTATCTTGTGCACAGTGGGTAGCAGAGTAAAGTTGAATAGAAAAATATATGTGGAAGTTTTATATTTACATAACTTGGAGCTCAGAATGAATGTTTGACCAAGAACAGAAAAGTTTTTTAGACACCATTCTAATTCTGGCCTTTTTCAGAGCCAGAAAATTTTTTTATGTCTTTGACTGCTGTGGTGATGTCAAAAAAATTTCAAAGTCTAATATGATTGCACCTTCAATTTTGACTCCAAAGAGATTAATTATACCTTTCATGAGCATGAAATGGTATTATAACTTTGGTCCGATGTTTGTAAGTACCAGAATAAGAAGAGATAGACCCATCAAAATGTATACTTATATGATCAGGAAGTCGAGCTGAATCGATTTAGCAATGTCCGTCTGTTTGTATACAATCTAGTCCCTCAGTTTTTGAGATATCCGAATGAAATTTGGTGAGCGAGTGTATTTTTGTAATGTATTAATCATTTTTCGGAACCGGTAAAATCGGACCACTATAACATATAGCTCCCATACAACTGATTGTTCAGATATGAGACTTTTCGTTATAACTCCTTTATTTATGCAGCTAGGAACTTGAAATTTTGCACTGTTGTCACTCATACAGAATACTTACAGTGAAAATGGAAAAGATCGGATGACTATAACATATAGCTCCCATACAACTGATTGTTCAGATATGAGAATTTTCGTTATAACTCCTTTATTTATGCAGCTAGGAACATGAAATTTCGCACTTTTTTCAAATTTTATCAACGGAGAGCTTACAGGGAAAATGATAAAGATCAACTGATTGTTCAGATACAAACCCGAACAATTTACTAATTAATCATGCAATGTTGGTGATCTATAAAGAATGTTCAGATATAAGTTTTTGTGATATAACTCTACCATCTGTGTAGTTCACAGTGTACATCAATTTAGTATAAGTAATGTGTAGCTCCTAAAGAAATCAAGGGTTGAATTAAGTTTTTTGATGTTCATGAAAGGTATGAAGCCTTCGGCATAGCCGAAGACAGTGCTGCCCTTACTTGTTTTGTAATAATTTGATGATTTAGAGACCCAAAGCGCACAAACATATTTCTTTTAAAAACAATTTATACATTTTTTTAAATTTATTTCATAAAATTTTCATTTACAAATTGAAAAAAGAGTATATTCTCATAAAATATATAACTCACTTTATTTGTTCAGACCGTGTTATCCCATTTATACTATAAATGTGAGTGAGTGTATGAGTTTGTTTCTTGCTCTTTCCTGCTAAAACGGCTATACGTATTCCAATGAAATTTGGCACAAGGATTAGATATACGCTTCATTAACATAAAGGGTATTTTTGAACAGAGCTGCCACCTTTTTCAAAAGTCAAAATTAATTAATTAATTAATTAAATAAAATATTACAACAATGTGGATATCTAACTAGAGAAGTTTAAGAAAGCTTTGCTTAGAAGATATTTTTGAAGAGGGTTTCTACCTGTTACGAAACACTAAATCAGTTAATTTAACAATTTAAACGAAATATTTTAATATATGTATCAAACCAAAATGGGTTGAGAGAGCTTTATTTAGGAAATATTTTTGACGGGGTTTGTCACCTGTTGCGAAACTTAAAATCAAACTTATAATTCATTGAGGAGGGTTGCCACCTGTTTCGAAACTCAAAATATATTTAATTAACAATTAATATGGGTAACAAACGTGAGAGGTTTAAGTTAACTTTATTTCTTAAATACTTATTGTGTGGAGGACGCCTAGTTATTTGTCTGAGAAGTTGAAACCAGCCAAGTCACGAAGACACCACAGTCTTATCGTTCCAAAAGTTAATTACCTAACATCCACCAGACTATTCTTCTTTAAGGCGGCTGGGGTTTGGTACTCAATGCCGGAGTCCGTAAAGGCTGGACTAGGCAGATTCAACTACAAAACACTAATTTATAACTATTTTAAAACAGTATGATTGCATGGTATCAGGTCATTAAACTCTTAAACGTATCTGCTGCTTTCTTTATTTCCTCTTTCCTTAAACTTATCTAATTATTTAGGATAATTTGTTACTTAATTTTCGTTTAGGTTTAAGTAAATATTGTCATTGTCATTTCTATTTTATTTTCCACGTACAATATATAATAGATGAAGTACTATTAAAAGACCTTGTACTACTAGAAAAATAATAATAATAATAAATATATAACCTTTATCCCTAAAAAAAAGGATTTCCACCAGTTTGAAAGTTCCAGTAAAATTTTATTAAAATAAGGGTATCAGGGGAAAGAAGTTAAAGAAATCATTTTCTCCATCGAGGTATCTTACATATTTAATCCAAATTGTTTTGAAAGAGCTTTTATAAGAGAAATGCCAAATGTAAATCAACTTTTACCGTTTATGTTGAATAAAATATAACAACTTATCATTGATATGAAACTAAAATTATGTTCACACATATGAAGAGTATCTACAAAAGATATGTACATAAGTTGATCTTCATACTAAAGCAGCTGATTTAGTTAAAACTTAGCACAAACATTGACAACGTCCTTAGATATAGTTTTTATCCCAGAATTCCCTGGAAATGGAAATAACGGATTGAGGTGCATCAATTTTTATTTCATTGTATTTTATTTTTTGTTACTTATATCTTTACTTTCAATTCCACTGTACCAGTAAAACAACCATTTGAATGTGTAGTATTCTAAAGCCACAATTTTGCGTGAGTTTAACTAGACAATCGGTGTGTGGCACGTAGAAAGATGATTCTCAAATGTGAGCTCGCATTTAACGCGTGCAAGTGATTCGAACCGAAGCGTATCGATATAGCAACAAAAAAATTCATAAATAAAAAACAAAAAGAATATTTCATAACATTTCACAGTGTATTGTGTTTATCGCGTGCATTCCTGACATATTTTGTAATTTTTTTTTTATTATTGTGCGTGCATACGTACCAGCACGTATTTTATTCAAAGCGTGTCCTGTGAGCAGGCATACGCTACGTACAGAGGCATATACGTACGTACGCACATACATATGTACATATACATATTTCATTGGATAGCGATTTAGTAACGCAATATCTTTGTGCTGAAACGTGTTCGAATTTTAGTGTTGTTTTGTCGCTTTATTCAGCATTTCTTTGCGTGCATACACGTAAGCCCAGCAGAGCGGTAAAAGTGCCACCATTGCAAATATGGAAAAACTGATGTCGCTTTTTGAAAATGCTGACCCATTCAAAACGTGGTGGCCGACCATTGCCGCCATCGTTGTCGGCGTTGTCATACTGGTGCGGTAAGTGTGTGAAATCGTGTTCATTCAACATTCAACGATGGAAAAGCGTAATTAATTCTGTGATAGGATTGGGGGATATTGCAAAATTTAAAAAATTATTAATTTTTTAATATCGCTGTTACACAATGTCCACAATCATACATAACCATATGTGTATGTATATTAATACACATTTATACATACATATGTATATACCCAATAAGCAAAATACATTTGGAATAAGCTTACTATAAAGGTACTTCAGTAAGCCCGATGCTTGTAAAATGTTTATTCCAAATATTGTAACTCATTTATTAACAATTGTAGATTCAACATAAGTGGTCCCTTATTTATCAATTATGATTCTTTTTTGGAAAACAAGTGTTAATGAACGTTTTTATGCAATGTATAGTAAAGCTCTAGCCAGGATTGCAGCAGACGACGGTGAAGCGGTCGATGGTTAAGCGCTGTCCACAAAACCAACAAATTGTAAAAAAGTTTGAATTGCTTGGAAAATTGATATTTCACAAACTAGTTTGGAAAACTGTTGTAAAAAACGTTAGGAAAATATTGTTTCATAAAACAGGCTTAATTTAATGCGTATTGGGTAAGTACTACGTACTAGAGATGGGCACGGGCCGGGCTTTTGGCAGGGGCCCAACGGGCCCCTGCGTAAGCCCGCGGGTACGGGCCGGAATATTTGCTGTCAGCACGAACTCGTGCGTGCATGGGCGTTCAGTAAAATTTCATAAAAGCACGAATTAGCACGAAAAAGCCCGTTATTAATATTTGTATTTTATTTTACTTATGTACCAGTTAA
>JAPVRG010294452.1:0-10170 GCA_029783565.1 Rhagoletis cerasi
AACAAATGTACTAAATCAACGCAATATGGACATCAAATGAAAGGTATTTTTGAGAACTTTAGTACAGAAATACTTTCGATGGGAGTTGCCACGTTTTTTGTAATAAAATTTATGTCTTATTAATTTCAACAAGCATTTTTTGTATGAAGTACATATATATGCATACATAGTATATATGCACTAAAAATTACTCTTCATCTTGGCGTATTTATAAATTGGGATGCAACCTCATTTTTCATTAAAATATTTTTTTAATTTATTATTTTTAAAAAGTAAAATTTTTTTTTTACTTGATTTCCAAAATATTATTTTTATAGAATTCTGAGGCACTGAGTGAGCGTTATATGTGGCATTTTCTTGAGTAAAGCTTCCCAGTACTTTAAAAATACTTCTCGCAAAATACTCCTCGGCATACCCGCAATATTGAGGCGCTGCAAACAAAAAAAAAAGGTTTTCTTAAAATTTACAATGGCTTTCATGCTTAATCAATATTGTGGATTTTTTATAAAAAATATAGTTCGTGATATAACAAAAACCATAAAAACTCCAACACTTTGACACAACTTTGAAGAATTCGACAAAACATCAATTATTTTTCATGAAAGTTTTCAACGTTTTGATCAGATTTTTTTGGAAATATTTTGAGTATGCAGTCTTGTGGCCCATTGAATAATAAGGTGTAAGTTTGAAGTTGCCACAAATAACCCTTAATTTTTTTTTGCGCATTTTCTTCCTTATGACGTACGCTTCTGCATGGAAGAAAATGGGCGAGACCCTTCACAAAAAAATTTCAAAAACCAACGGAAATTTATTGCAACTTCAAACTAAAACTTCAGTTAGCCAAGAAGTCGTCAATGATTACTCAACACGTCAACTTAAGCCAGAAACGAAAATATTTTGTTTTTGTATTTCCTTTTTCAGCTGATTGACATTTCGCCGCTTATATGCCACATCAAAAAAATGCACGCAAAAAAATGCTTGCGTTCATTTATTTTTAAGAAATACAAAAACAAAAATATGGCAAGCCTGATTCTCTCACTGCTCTCAATTTACGTAAAAACTTAATTTAGGAATCTAAAAGCTGAATTAGTCTAGACTTAACTTAACTAAACTTACCGTAAGAAATTATTAATGATTACTCAACACGTCAACTTAAGCCGGATGCGAAAATATTTTGTTTTTGTATTCTCTTTTTCAGCTGATTGACATTTCGCCGCTTCTATTGCCACATCAAAAAAATTCACGCAAAAAAAAACGCTTGCGTTCATTTATTTTTAAGAAATACAAAAACATAAATATGGCAAGCCAGATTCTCTCACCGCTCTCAATTTTCGTAAGGCCGTAACTTAAGAATCTAAAATCTACAGGTTCTTAAGTTTCTTATGTTAAGTTAAGATTTCACTAACCGCCAACACAGTTTCTCATATAACAGGTAGGCCAAAATATTAAGTTAAGTTAAGTTACGGAAATTAAGTCTAGACTAACTCAGCTTTAAATCATACAGCTCTCTAAGTTTTCTAAGGTAAGTTGAGTTTTGGCTAACCAGAAACACGTATTGCTGGTATGGTAGGTTGGTCTAAGTTGAGTTGAATTATGTCGTAGGTCTTGGCTAACTTACGCTTAACACTGTACTCCTAAACACCACCCTCCGAGCAAAGCTCGGTCATCCTGGTAGTGTAAATGTAATCGGAAAAAAGCAAAATATACATATATTCGTTTACAAAAAATTATAAAAGTATACAATCTTGCAAATCAACTTGTCAAACATTAATTGTCTCTATTTGTAATTAAATAGTTCCGCTTTTCGTCAAACTAACTTGCGCAGCCAAAGGACTGCTTTAAATATTTTTCTTTTCGAATAACTCAAAGCCAACGCGGCAAATGCAATTACAAATCACGTTTTTGTACGAAATTAATTTACATTTATTTAACTCAGACTTAAAATTTTACAAACTATTTTAACAGAAAAAAATTATAACAATATGTATGTATGTGTGTAGTTATGTACAATGTCGCAAATAATCTTAGCTATTTGCCGCTCTAATAGGTGGGTTGCCAGTAGACGGTGGGTGTGACCTTCGACAAAGTGCCTTGGTTGCTAATGTAAATACCACCGTTCTCATGCGACTCGACCACCTGTGCTAAATGTGCGCCACAAACTTCAGGTTTCTGTGTCTTGGTGGCATTCAGCTCCTCACTGATTTTTTTCGAATACTCGAAGGTGTATTTGCTGCCAATGTTGTTCTTGAGTGGAGTTTCTGTCAAACCAGGGCAGAAAGTGACCACAGCTACGCCGGTGATGTTATAGTAGTAGGGGTCCTGAAGATGTAATAAATAGAAAATAAAAGTCATATCATTGCTAAATGCTGTGCAATCTACTTGCATTTGTCTGTCTTTAAATGATTTTCACTTACCGAAATGGATCGCGAAAAGCCCATTACACCGAATTTGGACGCACAGTATACGGCGGCTGGTGGACATGGCTCAAGACCTAGCACAGAGGCGATGTTCACAATTAAACCACCACGTCCCTGCTTGTTCTTGTCCATATAGGGTAATGCTTCGAATGTTGTGTTGATAAGGCCGATCAAGTTGATGTTGAATGTCAACTCTACATTTGGATCAGCTAAGATGCCGGCGCCGTTGACCAACACATCAATGTAATTCGCCTTGGACACCACTTCGGCAATGGCGCTCTTAATCGACTCCTTCTTGGTGATGTCGAATTTGATGTAGTGAACTTTGGTTTTAGGATTGAGCGCCTGCAGTGCCTTAATGTTCTCAGCATTTTCCAGAACGTCGAAGACGAAGAAGTTCTAAGGAAAATTAATTAAAAAAATGCAATTTAGTTAAGGTTTTAAGAGACAATTATAAAACACACTTTAGGTGTAAAACACTTTTGAATTCCACTTAGCTATTTACTAAACTAAACTCACCGCCATATTCTTGGGCATCAACTTTTTGCAGGCTTCGTACCCAATGAAGCCCAGTCCACCGACGAAGATCACATTTTTACCGCTCAAAGGCATTTTTAATCAATCTTTTTGTTTTTGATCCACACAAATTTCTAAAGAATGTTTTACTTTTCAAGATATTTTTGCAACTAATGCGATTTCCGATCGATAGCCACGCTTATATAGCTCGCAATCGGGAGTCAGTTCCACCAATGGTGACTTTGGAATTGTAAATTATCAAATCAAATGTCTTGAATATTATTATTATATTATTATTTGCTGATATGAGTATCAAATACAACACGATTCCCGTCGAATCATCAAGCCGGTGCCAAAATAGATAGACATGTTAGAAGACTAGAGAACTGAAACGAAACACACGCACATATGTATGTATGTATGTGTGCTAGAGTGAGTGATAGAAATTGCTGTTGCCGCTGCTACAATGCAAAGTCAATGACAAGTCCAGCTTTGCAATACAACTTAGTCATGCTGGTAATGATAAGGGCAACTCACCATCAGTGTGACCAGAAGAAAACAAAAAAATTTAGCTAAATTAACTTCAAGAAAAGATTACAAAAAGGTAGAGGCATTGAAAGTATAGGCTAAAAAAATTTGCACGTTTATGACGAAAAATTGTGACAGCACCTCTACAAATTCAAGTGAACGGTACTCATTAAATTAATTTTAATTTTTTTTGCTTCCCAGTCAGCCTTTAAGGCCCTTCTTCTGATCTCTCTAAGCGATAGCATTCCGTGCTCCACTCTTTACTCATTTTTTCGTACGAAAGTTTCAGGCTTTTGGATTTGGCTTCTCTTAGGAGGAGAAAATTTTTACGAAATATTTAATGATGATGCGATAGCAATTTAATTTTTTACAGGGTTGCTTTCGTATGTCAGTGACGAAAGTGCGAACAAAATTTATGCTCAAAAAATTTAAATTTTAATTAGAAAAAAATAGATTTCTACTCGAAAGAAGAAAAGAAAATAAAATAAAAGGAGGCCGCTTTGCGGAATAGTACTAAATTTACTACTCTTTTTCGTATTAAATTGCTAAATCAAAATTTTGTGAAAAACTGAGATTTTTGACGAATTGTTTAATGAAAATTGTATAAGAAAATCAATACAAGCTAAATGATATATATTATGAGATACTCAAACCTGTCTGATTATCAGGTTATCTGGTTATATTTTTTATTCAGTTTAGAAAAACAAAATACACTAGAGAATATTAATTTTTAAACAGATAACCTGATAACCAGGAAGGTGTGAATACCTAAATTCAGGAACCGTAACGGTTATGATCTTTATAATACAAATCATAATTTAACCGTTAAAATTTGAATTCTGTTTTTTCGATCAAATTTAATCGTTATTGTTTGATTTTTATTTTTTCCATCAAAATATAATCGTTATTTTTGATACTTATTTTTTCGATCATAAAAGATTTAAATCGATTATTAAGTCTCCGTTATAACGGTTAAAAGTGATCGAATAAGATAAATATCAGAAATAACGATTATTTTTTGATCGAAAAAATAAAAATCAAACAATAACGATTAAATTTGATCGAAAAAACAGAATTAAAATTTTAACGGATAAATTATGATTTGTATTATAAAGATCATAACCGTTACGGTTCCTGAATCAAAAAAATCAAACAAAAACGATTATTTTTTAATCGGAAAATAAAAATCATGATATCTAACGATTATTTTCGGTCCCTGCCTAAATTTTTTAAAGTTCGATTTATGGGATTTTTATATAAATATACTTGAAAATCTATATAATTAATCCTTTCTGAATTATAACGCATTATTTATTGAATAAAACCAGATAAGTACGAATATTTTATGAATTTTTTATTAACTTATTTAGTCGTTTAATGCGAAAATGCATTCTGCTTTTAAACAATTTTTTCGTATCAAAGTAATAATTCAAAATTTGTGAAAAATTGAGAATTCCATTTTTAGTACTTTTTCTTGAAAATCGCTGCAATAAAAAAATAGTTTCTCGACGAGGCAGATTGAATTTTCTAAGAGAGTTTAAGATGGCGATCATTGTATCATGATGAGTAAATACATACAGAAGTGTGAGCCCATGAGAGCTTCTAAATTTTTGAAAATTAGTTATATTTAAGGGATTCACATAGTCTCATAAAATTATAAGTTGGAAGGAAAAATTAAAAAAAAATTGTATAAGTTGTTGGTCGAGATGAGGGAGGCCACAACCTCATCGAGCTCTAGAATCAATCTATTTTTTACCTCGGATTTCCCCACCTCTATTTCTAAATGAATTTTTTACATAATGTACCTTTGCTGCAAAAGTGTCATATTCCAAAAAAAAATATTGTTTTTGGCTAAGTATGCAGAAATGACCGCCACCTCTTTTTCTATATAAACATATGTAAACTGTAAATTTTCAAGCCGTTTTTCTCGAGTTCTTGATTTTTTGGACACAATGACCCTATTACAGCAAAGGTATGATATATATTATAATGTTAATACGCACCTCAAACACAGAATTCATAGTTGTATTTTTTCAGTCCTTGTTTCTATGCAAGACAACGACAAAGTGTTTAAATTCTTATACAATATTACGACTTTAACACTTTACAACGTGTTAAACATCTTCTGAATCCCATAATTGTCTCAATAATGTTAAATATTGGCCTCATATACACATGTACATATGTATACAAATATTTTGTTTGAGCGTCGGCTGCTGACAGGTGGTCTTATCAGTACTATTTTCTACAAATATAAAAACCGAACTTTTTATATTATTTAGCAATATGCAATTGTCGTATTTAAACGAATCTTGATAACCCCTTTACATTGTTGCAGTTCAAGTGTTGATAATTAGTTAAAGGTTTATAAACGTCATCTTTGAAATACATACTTTGATTAATATTCTGTACTTAAATTTTAAAATAAATTTCTATTGAAAAGCTCGGAAATATTAATAGCTGCGCCAATACAAAAATCGCAACAAATGCAGTTATTACGTGTGTTGATTAAGTAATTTCTGAGATACAATCTATTGGCTCCTAAACAGCTGTTGCCCTATTCATTTTTCTATTGAAACAACTTAATAAAAATTGCACTTTAAAAAGTTGTTTTCTCTATTTTGGTGAGAAAAATTTATTCTTTGCAGTCATTATAAGCTCACAACAATTTCAACGATTTTTTTTTGAATGGTATCAACTTAGAATATTCATATATTAGGACTTAACTATTTATAAACGTCATCTTTGAAATGCATAAAAAGGCTATTAATTTTAAAAGAAATTGAATGCAGAATATGAGAATAATGGAAAACTTGGAAATATTAATAGCGGCGCCAACACAAAAATCGCAAACAAATGCAGTTTTTACGTGTGTTGATTAAGTAATTTCTGAGATACAATCCAGAATAAAAATACCAGTTCCAATGGGTATGAATCTCAAACAACTTAATAAAAATTGCACGATACAATCCAATAACGCTCGACAATTTTCTTAATTTAACCCTGGCTTTAATATTTCAAATCAAACAATCTCGTTTCAAAAAACTATGGATGAATGAAAACTTTGTCAATTTTTTTCATGTGTATGTAGGTTTGTTACAGAAACAGCCAGCATTATGACATTTGTTCTACAAGGTCCTTGTAGGTATGAAGCTAATGGCAAAAACTTGGCATGTAGTGCGACGAGTGAGTTGTGCCGCTTTGAGTCCTTTGTTGCTAAAATTTCAAAAAACTTCTTACCGAAAATACTGTAGAGATATAAATTTGCTATTGTCAAACACCTTAATGGACTTTATAAGGGTGTTAAAGTAGCTGTTAGACGTGGCAAGTGCAAGTAGTTTTGAAAAGTCTGCCGAACTCCAGAATTTCAAAACTGTTTTCAAGCAGTCAACTGGTTTGACAGCAGCCTCAGCAAAAATTAAAAATGTGAAATTTACACTATGAAATTTTTATTTCCGATAGTGATTTCTGCAAATTTTTAAAAAGTATTCTTTATTTGTTTACACGAGAAAGTAAATTTTTGCATTTTGACAGCAGAATGTGTAGAAAAAACACTTGTATTACCACGTTTAACCGCACTTTAAGGATGCAATAATACATATTAAATAAAGATAAAGTTAAGATTTAAGTATTGAATTAAAATAGATAAAATTCTACAAATTATTTCTCAAATGAGTACCGTTTATTTGCAATGCGCTCCAAAATTTGTCACATTTTTATTTTTAGATGAGCTTAGGAGCTAAAATATGGGCTTTTATTTAATGCACAACGATAACGGTTTTGCTTACAAGTCATTGCCTACTGACTGCACACATATTTAAAATAGGAATTACTGATAGCGATGAAGGCTGGACAGGATATAGGGAAACTTTGCTTTTGTCGGGCGCTTTTAGTATCACGAATGAAATTCCCGGCAGTTTACACGATGTGGTGAACGGGAAAATATCTCCAACGTCGGACTTCTATAACTCATTGTGCTCGCTAACCTGACCCTTAAAAAAAAACAAAAGACAAGTTGGTTTTTCCGTATGGTTTTCCAACTAAAAATAAAATGTGTTTTATTTAGGGTTCTACTGAACTAATCGAAATACTTCTTTTGCCCCAGATGAATGATTTTTGACGGTTTTTAATTTACTGTCATTAGGGCGGCACGTTAGGGTGGTAGCAACTGAGATCTGGTGGTTAAGTACCACAATGGAGCATATGAGGTCAATGAACTTCCGTAGAAAAAACCCCCTCCTCGAGACAAAAACATTGATGTATCACACTTTAAAATCCGACTATAAATGCCGAAGATATGAATAAAAATTTAATTGGGCGACTACTAGGGTTGTCCAAAAAATTTGTTTATAATTTTTTAAATGATTTTCAAAAACACTTCATATGAGGGGCGAACTTTTTTATTTCGCCTGTAAGTCGAGACGCTCTAATATACATACATATGTACATACGTAGGTATAGTAGAGTGACTGAGCGTGTAAACATTAAGTGGTCGCGATTTTAAATGTAAATACATACGAACGCATGACGTTCGTTCACATGAATACATTTACTTACTACACTTTATAAATTTCACTTCATAAGTTGCATAGGAATCACTGTAGGTACTTAATCAAGCGTGGGCAATCATCTCAGGTCGCAGCAGAATAATGCTGCTAACACAATGTACTACACAGGTAACTATATGCTGATGCACTTACACTTAGTGTCATTAATATTCGTTTTTGTTTCTTTAGATAAATGGTGAACTTCTTAAAATAAAGGCATTCTACAAACATATCGATCCCTAACCGTCAAAAGGGCGTAAGTGACAAAACGGTCGATTTTCTGTTTTTAATAGCCCTACGAAGTACCGTTACAAAGTTATGGCGAAAGTAATTTTGGCTTAAGCGACCAATTGTAATATGTTTAAATTTTTTGTTAATAAAAAAACTCGCCTACTGAAAAATTAATTTGTTGTCGCTTACGCCCTTTTGACGGTTAGAGCTCGATATATGTAATTTATTTATTCGATGGTGCATAAATAAAAGAGGAGCACATCTTATTAAGTAAGCTCTTAACCCGGGAGTAGTCGCGTAGTAGAAAATGGTATTTTTCAGAAACCACGTTAAAAGTTTTCAGTCTACCTTAAAGGCGAACCAGACGTTGAAAGATTTAGATTTACTTAGAATTATTCAGAGGAAATATAAGATCCCAGCTTGGAGCAAACCTAAACTGTGGGATACCCCTCTTCAACCAAAGCAAAGCGGGTGAGGAAGGCCTCGGCAGCATTGTAAAAAGATGTTGAGCTGTACTTTGGGGGCTTCAGCGGTTCTTTCACTTTAGATATTTACAGCTATCGTTAAACTAAAAATATTCTAAGGGTATACCGGATATTCATAGCTCCCCTATAAGCTACCAGATCACTTCAGTATCTATCAATTCGAGGTATTTGAAATATAGAAAGCGACAGGGGTAGCATATTAAATCATTCTGCCAAGCGAGCATATACACATTTACTTAGATAATCAGGCGGTCAATTGAGGCTCTACTTTCTTATAGCACGAGTTAGATGACCGTCGCGTTCTATAAGGAGGCTAGTTGTGACAAAAACCGTCCACCTATATTGCGTCCCAGACCATAAGGGTGTGGTAGGCAATGAAAGAGCTGAAGAGCTAACAAGGAAGGGTAGTTCTCCTAGACCACTTACAAGCGGTGGATATGCCAATTCCTTTTCAGCAAATCAAACGATTACAAGGTCAGCGCATGTACCGACGGATAGGTTTTAGAAAGGAACTCAGGGTTGTTGACTTGCAAATATCCTGTGCAGTTTATATGATAAGAAACTTACTTCGACTTCTGGTAGTTCCGCTAATAGGGCGTTTTTTTCCAGTAGCACATGCGTTCAAATTGGGCCTCATAGAGAACAAAAAGTGTAGGTATGTGTAATTATTCATCACAACAACAACAGTGTGGAACATTTAATATCCGAGTTTTCATCTTTCAGCAGCCAAAGGCTCGCATTACTCGGCACGGTACAGCTGAATGGTCTACAGTCAACAATATACAAGGAACCGAAGTATTTACTAAAACTCGCTAAAAAAAAACTAGTGCTCCGCAACATTGCGTTAATGTACTGGTTGATTGGTCGGAAACTCATCTGGCAACACTATGGAGATTATAGTCATCTACGTGCGACGCTTTATGGTCAGCAGCCTAGCTTAATCTAGCCTAACTCCTAAAAAGCAGAAAATAGGAATAAATATTACATATTTTCTCTCAAGGAAACTGCATAAACATTTAGCACGAGATATCTACACAATTTCAAACGTGACATAATGAGTAACTTTGCATTATTAGCTCTGTAATGCAGTTTTTGAAGTTATGGCACTCTATTAACAAATGTGGAAAAAATGGAACGCTCTTTTATTATGAGTGAAAGCGAAATAATGTTCTGGTATTTAATTAAAAACCTGACTGTTAAGTCAGGCATAGCTTTATTTTATTTATCTCAAACTGTACAAACTACGCAGTCAGATTCCATTTCTTTATTGACCAATTCAAAAAGCTTGAAAACTCAACTCTTCTCTTCCTTTTGATCTTTTTCGCACTTTTAGGCTCTCCGAATATGCATTAATGACACTCACTTTAACTAGGCGTACGTATGTATTTCGAAAGCAGCATACTATATGAGGCGTGCAAATCAAGTTGGCGTTCATAGTTAGTCTCG
>JAPVRG010294454.1:12015-27341 GCA_029783565.1 Rhagoletis cerasi
TGGGTACACTCGGAACGCAGTAAGTACTGGGGAGCGTTGGGGGGCCTTAGACAGGCCAGGATCTTCGGCTACCCTTTCAACAGAAAAGACATTGTCCTATCAAACAGAAATGACATCAGGCGACTTTCTGGGTATCTGACCGGTCACAACCAATTGCGATTTCACCTGCACCGTATCGGTGTGATCACAGAGTCGGAATGCCGGCGCTGCCTCGAGGCTGATGAAACTTCGGAACATATTCTCTGTCACTGTCCGGCTTTAGCCAGACAAAGACTGATTTATTTAAAATCTTCGATGGTCGAACCCCGTTGCTATAAGGATTTCGTCTACCAAGGCGCTTTTAGGATCCATTAGAGAAGCCGAAAGTATCTTGGCCACATTGGGTTACGGACTCCTTGCAAGAGATACAAAAGATCTTTTAGGTCGCGGTGTATCCTGTCCTGTTACACCCAGAAAATTAACTAACTAACTAACTAACAAAGAAAAATAGCAATTTTCGCTACTTAAACTTGGACTTTACTAAAATTGAATGGGCTACAAAACTGCATACTCAGAATGTTTCTAAGAAATCTTATTAGAAGGCTCAAAATTTTGACAAAACTCTGTCGATTTTTTTACGTTTTGTATTAATTTGAAATTTGGACTTACATGGTTTTTGTTAGATAACGAGCTGCAATTTAATAAAAAAATAATAAACATTAAATAAACGAAAGGTAAATAGCCAAAGAATGCTAAAATGTCTCTTCCCTATTTAGTTTTTCGCCACTGTACATGAAAACCACGTTTCGAGGTAGATGACAAGAGCCACACGTCCAAGGTGGCGTACACTCCCCACTTCTGTGGAGCTAAACGGTGAACCCCTAGCGGAAGACGGAAAATAGCCAAAGTTCACGCCTATGCTGATGATGTCGCTATCGCGAAAAAAGAAACGTTCCTACAGTCACGGAGCGACTTGACGAAGAGGGGCTTATTATTTATGTACATATATTCGCCGATGACTGAAGAGTGTCGAGGAAATTATTTTGGAAAATCTGTAAAAGAAAAAAATCCAAGAATAAGTCATGCTTAGAAAACGCTTTAAAACGATAAAGGAAAAGACAAAACAGTAAAATGGCTGGAAAAACTCATTTGAGGTATTCACACCTGCCTGGTTATCAGGTTATATGGTTATTTGGTTATATTTTTTACTCAGTTAGCAAAAACAAAATACACCAGAGAATAATAATTTTTAACCAAATAACCTTTTAACCAGGCAGGTGTGAACACCCAAATTAAATTAAAACCAGGTTTTTCCTCTCAAAAAATGTCTACCATAGTTTTCATTAATCACAGGTACTCAGGCCATTGTCCAAGAATATGTTCAGCAATTCCTGAATGGAAGGCTAATGCCGAATCCTGCTAAAGGGTTTTTAAAGCCAGCGATCGTTTAATTATATTCAATAATTTATTTATTTCCAAATCATTATTTATAGAAAAAATCATGTTATTGGAACACAGAAACTTTTCGTTAAATTGGCAGACTGAGTTAACAATTTATCACAAATTTTTGTTTTTTTGCGGCAGCATTTATTTTGTACCTCCTTTGTGTGAAAACAGCAAGGCGCACGCCACACATCGGAGGAAAATCACGGCCAAACACTAATATATTGTGTAAGCGCCAATAACTCAACTCCAGGGCCACCTGGTGAGTAGATTTTTGCAAAATCTTTATTTAATAACGAACATAACAAGAAAATAATTATCCAAATCGGCCGAGTAAGTGAAGTAAACTAAAAAATCAGCAATTTCTACAATTTAGCTCAATAATCCATGAAAATTCCACACTACCTCATCTTCAAAACCCCATATTTCTCAAGAAATGTCGATGTTAGCGATTTTGTGTTATAGAACTTGTTTGTAGGAAATTGAATTTACTACAAATTTATCATTTAAATTTTTTCTGTAGTTGTTGTTGTTTACGAGATAGGGGCCAAAAACGAGAATTTCATAAAAAAATTGGTTTTAGTGACCCGTACTAACGCGCTGGTGGGAGTTAGGGTTACGCCGCAATGGACACTTTTGTAGAGCATTCAATTCTGAAGAAATCCTAACATTGACCAAGATTCTACCATAAAATTCCTCTAAGCTGTAGAGTTTTAATGAAAAAGTATCAAAGTTTATCTGTATTTTACATGTGAAATCTTTGCCCGCCTTGGGCGAGTACTTAATGTTAATATTAAGGCTTCAAATTTTCAGGGAGTTTTTTAAGGTATTTTCCACAAAATTTCGAGGTGGGAGTGAAAAAAAACAATAGTCGCAAAAAAACGCCCTAATATACATAAATATATTTTATTTCATAAAATTTAAAATTATTTTTAATTCACTTTTTTACGATCATATCCTTTTTTATTCCTTATTTAATTCAGAGATTTTTATTCTCTTTCAACTTGCCCATTATCCATGCAGACAATGGAGTTACGCGGCAATATTTCGTAATTAGAGTCACCTTATGCAGCTACCAGTGTTTGCAAGTCAACAAGTCAAAGTGTCTTTTAGTGGCACATTACATAAAATTTTCAAAGCAAAAAATTTTATATTTTCGAAATTTCTAACAAGGAATGCATTGATGAAGCAATTCCACATTGAAGACACATTCTTGGGCTACAAAAGATGATTGCACGCATTTCTACACCCTATAAAATCGCATTAAAACCCAATTTCCCGTCATAATAAAAATCAAAAACTGGAGAAGATGTAGGCAATAAAAAAAATTAATGAAAACCAAAAAATACGAGGCTAACCAAAATGAGGCTCACGTAATTTGGTAAAAGTATATAAAAAAAAAACAGAATAAAACCATAAAACACTTGTAATCCTTGGCATTTTAACAATGCAATCATAAAATTATCCAAGCCACTTCCACGCACACACTTGCACGCAAGCCAACATCGATGCGATTGGGTGTGCAGGATCTTTACTAGCCAAGCCAACATTTTCATTGCCTCATAACACGTAAACGAGTGTTGAGCTGTGTTAGCGGAAAAGATAAAAACATCACCAGCAAAATTACAACCAACGAAATGTGCTACCAAAAGCAATTTAAAATCGAAAAAAATGTTGAAATGTTGAAATGTCATAAAATTATAGAACAAAAAGCGAACTACCAGGAGCTGCTATCGCTGCCAAACTCTTTCTACATCGTCGGACTTGGAAATATTTTTTCCTAAACATTTTTTCCGGAAATCTTGCGATTTGATATTTTAAAGCTGTGCGCATGTGGGTTTTTGCTCGTAAAATCGCTACAATTTTTTATTGCCTTTCACCACTTTTTTTGACACTTTGCCCAAAATGGGCTAAAGATTTGTGGTTAGGAGGAATGTCATCATCAAAAGGAGTAAATGTGTTGTGAAATGAGAAAACCCGTCGTCGGAATGTAATTTTCTGTTTTTTTTTTTGATATTCACAATCGGGTACATAAAAATGTACATCTTCTAAGACGACTCGCTCTGTGTTCGGCTGTGTGTTTTTACGTTATCTAAGATTTATGAAGATATACAGCTAACGCCAAGTTACGTTTTGCCTTTTCGCTTGCAAACATAAAATATGAAAGTTTTCCACTGCTGCTCGATTTTTGTATCCTTTTAAGTCATTGGCAGAGGCAATAAAATTTCGGTGGGGAAACTCTATACATATATTAAGTTAGAAATGTTTTAGTGAGTAGCCTTTGCGTTTATTTAGAATTGGCACAGCCAACGCACTATGGGTAATTTGATCGGTTTTTGTGGACGAAAGTAGTTTTTCGTACTCACAAAAATAAACTTTCTGTCCTTAAAATTTGATAAAGAAAACTTCAATCAAATAACGGTGCCTTTTGTTTTTTGTAAAAAACTAGCAACAAGAATTGCCTAGCAGGTGGTCAAAGTCGTTGTCTGTGAGTGAAATATTGAAATCAATTTTGTGTTCTGTTTTTTGTAGCTATTTTTGAACAACCATATTTAAGTTAATAACTTTCCGAAAAATTTACAAAAATAAGAAAAATAAAGAAAAAAATAAGTACTCTTAAAATACTTTTTTTTTGTTATTTAAATTTTTCAAAGCACAGAAGTAGTATACATACATTTATCCGCTGTTGATACAAAACGATTTAAGCTAACAGGGACTCATTCGTGGAACACCTTATAAAAATGCATATACATACACGAAATTTTGACCAGTTTTGACCTTTTATTTTTTTTGTTTAATGTCTTATAATTTTTATTCAAGTCTCGTTCATTCAAATTCTTAAACACCACATAAATCGACATTCAAACTTTGTAGAAAAATACAACAAATTTTCACTGCAATAAGAAACTTTTTATTCATAATCTTTAGAAAAGTTCTAAGTACGCAGTTTTGTTACCCATTAAATTCTAGTAAAGCAAAGTGCAAGTTTCAAGAGACTAGAAATTCTCGTTGATTTTTGATATTTTTTTTTTGCGACGGTGTTACTATTTTCTTCCAACCAAAAAAAATTGTCAAACATAGTAACTTTGCATGGAAGAGAATGCGTCAGCAAAAAAAAATCAAAAATGAACGGTATTTTGTAGCCAATTCAAACTAGAAAATTGACGCTGTGCAACTTTTTAATTTTTTCAAATATTTGTATAAAGTCTGGCTTTTATTGGACCATATAATTTTGTCGCGGGGTGTACAATAGGTACACATAGTACCAGGAATTCCTTTAATTTATTGGAAAACTGTTAAAAAAAATAACTAATACTCGCACTGTTTTTTCTTTTAAGTGGAGATAATGCGAAAGGGAATTTTTCGCAGCAACATACAGTTTTTTGTCCGAATAGATATAACCCTTAATTGTTATTTTATTCCCTAAAAATTAAGTTTGAATAAGCTTTTAAAATTTTTGGCCGTGTTTAAACTATCAAAAACGTGTGAAATGAATTTTTGTGAGTTTAACTTGTCAATTTCATGTTGCGATTTTTGTTGGTATTCTTGATGCTGTCAGTAGTGAACCCTTTACCATTTGGAGGGGAGACCTCAATAAAGAAAGGAAAGAAAAGGCTGTTTTCAATTTCGTCGCTGCAAAGGCAGCTTCTTTTAACTTTTCAGCAAACAAATTAGGAAATTCGGACCTTTCCTGTTTTCAATTGAAATTAATGTAATTTGGCAATATTTTTCAAAAATAGCCAATGTACAAATAGCTTTTAAAATTAAGTGGCGTTTTTTTTTTGATAAAAGTATATAGAAAAAACTGTATTCAAACTTTTTCATTAAGACCACAAATTAAAAATGACCCCTTTAGCCCCATCGTTCGTCAAGGGTTAAGGTTTTTTTGTTTTGAAAAAATTTGGGAAATCATATGGCAATCAATAAAAAAGTCATATTTTTCTATATAATCTACTTATTTGGTCATAATTAATTTTTGCCACAAAAAGGGGTCAAATTACCCATAGTGCAATGTGGCCAAAATAGGAAATGACATTTGCAATGAAATTTTCCTTAACTACACTGAAGAATTTTACTGTCGGACATTGTGTAGCGAATATCGAATATATATTCGGATTTGCGAATGTATACATAATATTATGTACATATGTATTTGTGCATACGGATGTATGTACATTAGGGTGGGCTTAAAAAAATCAAATTAACGATTTTTTTAGTCTCACCCCCTCAATCTGTAATACCACGGCCAAAGACATCACATATAAATTTTGGGCCCAATTGAAACGGTTAAGGCGTGTCGCACCGGGGTCAAAATTCAGATTACCCTACCGTCTCCAATCGGAACCAAAATTTATATGTGATATATTGGGCTATAGTAGTATCGATTTTGGGTATTAGATTAAAAAAAAATTTAATTTAATTTTTTGAGTCTTAATAGGGTAAACTGAATTTTGACAGCTGTGTGACACGCCTTAACCGTCTTCAATCGGGACCAAAATTTATATGTGATATATTCGGCTATAGTAGTATCGATTTTGGGTATTAAATGAAAACAAATTTAGTTTTAATTTTTTGAGTCTCCATGGAGGAATTTGAATTTTGTCTCCTGCGCGACACGCCTTAACCGTCTTCAATCGGGACGAAAATTTCTATGTGTCATCTTCAACTATAGTAGTATCGACGTAGGGGCTGAGGTTTAGGAAATCTGATGTAAATATTTTCTTACTACTTTTAAGGACCACACTAATGTACAAACATTCAAACATACATACATATATTCATGAATACAGAATGATTACAGATTTATGTGTTTCGACGAAATCAGGAAGTTCGTTTTACATGAAAACAAGTGAAACCATTTACTTTAAATGGCATTTTATATTGAATTGCTTCTTTTGTTTAAAAAGGTCGCATGTTGCAATAAAATAAATGCAAATCTTAATAGGAAACGTATAACGGAAAATATCATATTTCAGATTTCATTTTACAAGGCAAAAATAAAGGAAGGAAACATGCTGCACTATTACAAGGAAACCAAGAAAATGCTGAAATAAATGGGGGGCCAGTGCTGGCCAATTTTCAATAATTCTTCGGTAACTGTATATGTAATCTTACGACTTATAACGATTTAGCAGCACATCCAAATTATACAACTTTATAATCAAAAATCTTTAGTTGCGCCTATTTTACAGCATTCGTGTGGATTTTTAATAACTACTCGTTCATTTTTTAAATTTATTCTGGAATGCCTCTTAAATACAAAATTTGGAAGCATGGTAATGCTAGATATGTAAGAACATTTTGAAATATGCTTTCGATTGATTTGTACAAATTACAAGCGTGAGTAGGAATATCTACATATGCATATTTAGGTACATATATATGTACATATACATTAGGGTTGTCGATTTTTTCGATCCCGGGATTTTTAGGATCTCGTTATTACGATCCCGGGATCCCAAATTGGTTCTGGGATAAAGATATTCTTTATTTTGCAACAACTTAACTCGAAAATATTGCATCAATATTGTTAGAGAAATTCTCCTTCCATAAAATATATAATAAACAAATGGGCTTTAAATATACTTTTTTTATTTATAGTGAAAATCATTTAATTAGTAATAAACCCAAAGACAATTAGTTAAATTTATACACATTTGCATATCTGATAAAGTAACTCAAGATATATATGCCAAACAAAGATCGATGCAAAAAACTTAAAAAGTAAACAAATGTATTTTGTGGTTGAAAGAAGTTCATAATTTTTTTCTCGTATAATTTAAGCAGAATAAGCGGAAAGTAGTAGACTTAAATTTATATTCATTTATGTTGCAATAAAAAAAAATCAAATAAGTCAATGTAACTATTTACAACAGATATAAACGCTTTTTATGTGGCCGCTGTGGTGTAGTGGTAAGCAGTGCGCGCTTCCACCCCGAAGGCCTGGGTTCAAGCCCTGGTCAAAGCAGCATCGCAAAAAAATTTGGAAAAAAGGTTTTTTCTTAACAGCGGTCGCCCCTCGGCAGGCAATGGCAAACCTCCGAGGGTACTTCTGCCATGAAAAAGCTTCTCATAAAAATACAATCGCCGTTCGGAGTCGGCGTAAATCTGTAGGCCCATCCCCTTTGGGTGACAACATCAAGGCGCACGCCACAAATCGGAGGAGAAGCTCGGCCAAACACTAACATATGTGTAAGCGCCAATCTATTATTATTATTATTATTATAAACGTTTTATTTTCACCAGTTTTGGCTATATTTTCTTTGTTTATTTATTCTTTAAAATTTTTTTAATGAAAATCTAGCAAATTATGTATATAAAAAGCACCATATAAATCCATTTTCCAAACTTTGCACAAAAATTATGAAAACTCAATGAATTTAACCAATTTCCTTAAAAATGTTAAACTTCTTATTCAGGAATTTTAGAAAAATTTTAGGTATGCAAATTTGAAGTGCAAGTTTCGAGTGCCTACAAAATAACGCTTACTTTCGATAATTTTTTACTGACGGTGTCACAAAATTTCTTCTATACAAAGTACGAGTGCTCAACCATTCATTTTATACGGAAGAAAATGCCTAGCAGCGTCAGCGAAAAAAAAGTAAAAAACCAACACGAATCTAATGGGCTAAAAAACTGTGCCCCCACATTTTTTAAAATTCTGAAAAAAAAGGTTGACATTTTTGGGCAAATTGCTAAAATTTGTTAAGTTGTTATAATTTTTGTACAAATTTTGATATGTTGATTCATATGATTCTTGTTACATAATTTGTTAGACATTTATAAAAAAAACCAGGGACCGAAAATAATCGTTAAATATCATAATTTTTATTTTTCGATCAAAACATAATCGTCATTTTTGATTTTTATTTTTTCGATAAAAAATTATCGTTATATTTGATTTTTAATTTATCGATCATTTTTAACCGTTATAACGGTTTTTATGACCACTTCAAATCTTTTATGATCGAACAAATAAAAATCCAAAATAACGATTATTTTTTAATCAAAAAAGTAAAAATAAAAAAATAAAACGATTATTGTTTGATCAAAAAAATAGAAATCAAATTTTGACGGTTAAATTATGATTTTTATTGTAAAGATCATGTACGTTACGGTCATTTAGCCAAAACTGGCTATTTCTGCCACCAGTGTACGTATGTTTTGCTTTTTATATTAAAAAGAAAACAAAAGCGTTGAAATATATCCATATTTGCTAAAAAGTTTTTGCATATGCATATTCAACTAATATAATTGGTAGTTAGTTGCTAACAAAAGTCAAGGTAATTTTAGTACCACAGTTAACAAAAATATATTAAAATGTAATTCAAAAATAAATCAGAAATATTCAAATGCTTCGTTAGAAATTACAAGTCACGAAAATACCGGGATTATTTGCCAAGACCGGGATCCCGGGATTGGCATTCCTAATACATTATATGTTATTATGACATCCCATTCGCGAAAGTTGGTTGTGTACCTTTATTTTGTTGTACATACTAGTATACTCAGATGTATGTACTACTCGTATAACAGAGTAATTTGTAATTTGTAATCAAGTCACATCATTGTCGCCCAAGAGAGATTTAACACATAATTCACTGTCACTTCGACATTTTTATGATTTACAATGAATGTTCATACGCTCATACAAACATACAGAAATACATACGTAAATTTATAAAGGCACTTCAGCGCACAAGCAAATGCGTTATCCTCATAAGCATTCATACATTTGTACAATAAATAATCACAAACACAAAATATAAAAAAAAAATTTAACAAGTTAGCTATTCGGTCTCTCATTCCAGCTATTTGCACTTTACTTACAAATTGGCAACCCTAATAAAAGCAACATTAGTCGAATTCGGGCGCGGCGTGCATGCGCCTAAGCATCGTTAGGGGATGCTCAGCATTATTGGCACGAATTCGCTAGGCGGCCATCTTGTTTTCCTTGTACGTATGTACGCGCCACTTTGCACACATTTCTCAACTTAATGGCAATTTGAGTGTAGTAGAGCGCGGCTGGCGGCTGGCGGCATTGTTGCTACCATTGTTGTTGCTGGCATTTGTGATTTTTATCGGCGTGCTATCATAAAATAAATGAATTGTTATGCTGTCGCTTGATTACTGCGCTTATTTATTTTATAATAAGCATTATTATCCTGAGGGGTTTGCACTCACAGGCGCACACACTGTCGTACAGTTACTTACATACATATTCACATATTTATATGCTGGTCCTTAGGTAAGGTGGTGGTGGTGGAAAGGCAATTTGAAAAATATCACTAGCGGTAATTTTAAACGAGGGGAGAAATATTGTAAAAGCACTTTTATGAGGAAGGAGAATTTGATGGCACAGTGCAAAAAGTTGTAGATTTTTAGGGGAGTTTTTATTTTGTCGCGTCGGTGTCGAACAGCCATAATTTTTAAGCGTTATTGCAATGGATCGATCCCAGGTGGGATGACTTCATCTCATCGTCTCTTAAGGCGGAGATCCGGATCTCCAGAATTAAGAGTTACGCCTCCCTGCACAATACCCCTCCATCAAATCTTCCGTCCAGCTTCGACCCATCCGTATAGAAGTTCGCCGGTACCTCCTTCAAACTGCTGCCTCCGTTAACTCATACCTAGGGGTAGGAAAAGCACATTGAGGTCTAGTCACTCAATGTTCCGCGGGATCAAGTCGATGCCGCCAAGGATGTGGGAGAGACAAACTGTCAGTTAATCACCCAATGACCTTTAGTCTGACCGCAGCTCTTGCTGCAACGGCCTTTTCTTCGATGTCGACGGGCGCTTTGTTCAGCGTGACGTTAAGTGACAGAACGGAAGTGGTTCCGGGTGCTCTACTGATTCCAATGAAGTCGTCCCGATGTACCCACTCCCGTCTTGCGACTAGTGAAGTCTACTACTACTACTACTAGCATTATCGGCTTAACCATGGTTTCGTAGAGCCAAGAAATAACTTTGAAGAGAGGTCCGACCTCTGCAGCAGTAAAGAGACACTGATGCCATCTTGACTCTATCCTAAATGTGAAATGTGTCCCAAAAAATCAAGCCCAACTACTTGACTCTTTCAGAAAGCGCTTGATCAAAGTCCAGCGAATAAGACGAGTTCCCTCTTACTAAGTTTTACAGCGATTGTATTGTTATTTAGCAGGCCATTTAGTAATTTGGATCACTTTGTGGTGGAGGGTATCCGCCCTCACTAAAAGTATATCCGCATAGGCAATCCAAGCCAGTTCCTCTTGCAAGTCATTTGCGAACACAATTCAAAGCAGGGGGTGCAGGGTAGAACACCATACTGTGGCCTGCCCCTGTTACCTACTCTGCCACGACAGTTCTGCGACAGAGCATGCGGTATATGAGTTTAACTAACTTGATCGCGTACACAAGCCCACCAAAGGATCTGAGGAGGACTTTGTTAAAAGGCCTCCCGATGTCGAGAAAGGCAATTATAGTGAAGTTTTTAGGTATGCAGGCACCGTCTTGGGCGGCGTAACCTTGGTGTATGGGATCCAGACAAGCGATCACGAGGTATCCTATTTCTAATACGAAGATCAATTAGCGCATTTAGTTTTTAAAGTACAAACGAAGTAAGAATATTTGATTTGGAAACCGTAGAAGAGATGTGGAGGCTTTTACGAGCAATACGTGTAAACTAAACTCACTGCAAGCCGCGAAGATAACTCTACTAGCGTTCGAATCAAGCCAACAACACACCACCTCCCAATGTCTTTTGCAACTGGACAGTTGTAATGCCGCCAGACTCCGCTGACTTGAAGGCTTTAAAGAGCAAGTCGGTGCCTTGATCGCCTGTCCCCAAGTCAATGGCTTCCACAGAGACTGGTCTGCATTTAAAAGATACATCAATTTCACGTCTCGTCCTCAGATATCTCTATGAAGCAGGATTCCTCGCAAGCATGCGTCAAAATCTAAAGTATTCATGGCAATTTCTCCTATATGCTTTCGGAAAAGCCTCGAAAAGAATACCTGCTAGCTATCTTGATTTCGGACTTGTAGATTCGTAGTCCTGTTTTGTAGATTAGAGGGTAAATTATCACTGCGGGTTCCTTTGAAAAATCATCTGCTTGACAACCTCAGATCAGAGTGCTCCGCAATCCAGCAGAAGCGCTTCCTTCGGTCCTTAAAATATCTTACTGGGTATAATCCTTCAAGAGCGAGGTAAAAGGGTTTTTAAGGGTACTACAATTACGAGAGCTTGTTTGCAATAAATTTAAAATTTAACAGTAAAGGAAAAAGTCTCATACGAGTATTTTGATCATTTGATTTTCAAAGAAATTTTGAATGTGTTATAACTCAGAAATATCTCCTAGGCGTCGCAAAACAGGAGGGTTATTCGTTAATTAATACAGACCTATTTCACTAATTTACTTGGTGCGCCTAATCGTACATCAAAAATCATAAAATTATCACAAATATTATTGGTCATACGAATCTTGACTAAAATTTTACCGACATATACCACTGCAAACCTATTAAATGTCGCAATAGGTAATCTACCAAATTCAGTTTGCAAAAGCTGAACTTCCAAATTCAGCCAGCAAAGCACAAAGCATAAACAATAGGGTGGTCCAAAAAAAGTTCAAAATGTTAAGCTCTCACCACCTTGGATTTTTCTAAATGGAATAAAATAACACCCGTATTTTTTTGTAAAAAAAAATTATCACCCGTATGCTGTAATCCGAATGTTCGTAGTTACGAATTCGTACCACCGTTCCGAAAATTCAAAAATTGGTATGCTGTAATCAGATCGTAACTATCAACGGCATTGCCAGCTAAAAGCCTGAAATTAACAAGTCTGTAAAAAAGCTTGTGCTTTTTAGACTGAATAAAATAAATAAATTCGAAGTTCTTCTGCGACCTATTTGTTGTGATATTCGACCTGATAATTTTGTAAATATTTATTAATAATCCAATTCTTTTTATATTCACACTTTAACTTACATTTTTGCGTTTACACACTTTATTTTATTGATATTTTAAAACAATTTGTTCCGCTCCGGCACTAGTTGCTCTTTGTACAAAATTTCTGACAAATACATAAAAATGACAGCTACGTCGGATTTAGGCATGTCAACATTATGAATTTCGAAGATGGCCTCCGAATTTCGAAATTACGATACGACAACGCAGATTTCAGCATACCACATACAATGACAAATACAATTTACAAATTTTCTTTTGTTGATGAAATTGTTCAAAAGCTCGAAAATTTTAAACAAACATTTCAGCAGTTGAGCAATGAACAAGTATTGAGGGAGTATCTAGAGCTCTACCCCAAAAAACGCAATGGGGAACTCATAAAAAATCGTTAATACATATAAAAAAATAGTTAAACAAGCCATTTGGAATTATTTTCTGTATCTTGAATATCTTGAATGGAAACAGAGTTTGCCGATTACAAAATATTGATTTTCAAGAATGCTATACCATTTCTATGAAAAAGTGTTTTCCCCGTATAAAATACATGGAAAACTTCATAGGCTTTGAGGCAGTTCCAAATATCTTTTTTTTCAACATTTTGAAAACATTTTGAAAAATCCTAGGGGATGAGAGCTTAACATTTTAAACTTTTTTCCGCGCATGTATTTTTGGACCACCCTAATGAACAAACTAAACAGCAAGGCAAACTTAAAATCAACGCACTTCCGAAACCAACACAGCACTTTTAACTCTTAACATGCCAAGCAGTTTACAATGCCAACCCCCTTCCCGACAGCCCTAACTAACGCAACCAACCCAACGGAAATGACAACAATTCTCACATTTTATTATCCTCGTCATTATAATCTGCCCGAGTGCTAGCGAAGCGCTGGCACGCTGCGGCACAACTCTGCACCCCGCTGCCATTATTATACGCCATTTAAATAATTTTCTACTTTAGCATTGCCATTGCCGCCACTATTGTAATAGCCAGCGGGACCGGCGTCAATAGCAGCAGCCAACAACAGCAGCAACTTACTTATCAGTCGAGTCATCATCATCGTTGTCGTTGTCGTCTTTCCTTCCGGCAGCATTTACAACTTGATTGCCATGGCAGCACGGACTGACTCAAGAAACGAGTGCATGAACCAACCCTCCTTTGGCAAGCTAACGGTACGTCCTGTCGCAGTGGTGGTGGTACAATGTTCATAGTTAATGCTAGTGTTTGTGATATTTTTGCCGTTTTTGCCCTTTGTTGTTGCAGCACATCATCAAATCTAATGCCACCGCTTTGCGTTGATGAGCAGCACAAAATTGCAATAACGTGGAAATTATGTCACAGTTGCTGCTGCTCCTGGCGTTCCATTCCGCGCGCTGCTCTGTGTGTTTGTGTTCATTTCCTGCTTCATGGCGGGTTAGTGCGCCGCCGACAAAATGGCGTCGTATATCGAGCTTCTTCTGCACTTTTGCCAGTTGTTTGTCATGCAGACAAAGCATTTTAATTTAAGTTTTTTCTATTGTTGCTTTTTGTGCTTTATTATGTTTGCATAAATGTGTGTGTGTGTGTGTGTTAGTGTGTGCATTAGCATTAAGGAGATTTGTGTGAAAATTAAAGTACTTACTCTGCGCTTGGCACATGTTGTCGCTTATGCATTTACGCAAGTTCTTTTTTTTTGTGAAAATTTTTATTTGAATGGGATGAAGGGTTTGTGTTTCCCAAATTGGTTCGGTGATTCGTGACAATCTGCTTAATTAGAAATTGAACGTTGCATAGTGGAGATTGAGCAAAAGAGAGTCGACATTAATTAAACGTGTACACACTTTCTGTCTGGTTTTCTTGTGTATAAAAGAGTAACGGTTTTAATTTATGGTATTCTATATTTTCAACATATTTAGGGCAATAGGAAAAAAATATTTGGCACTTACACATTTTTCTACATACGTTTTTGGCCGAGCTTCTCCTCCAAATGAGCTTAATTTTCATAAAAAGTAAAGAATTCGGAGCAAAACAAGTGATAGTAACAGCTTCTTAGTTCGCCATATTTAGCCGTGGGGACCATTATTAAGTAGAAAACACTTTCTGGATGTCGATCTGGTCAGGAATAATGCTGGGATTTTTGTGCGCACCTCTAACTGTTCGGCACTCAACTTTATACTCCAACTAGCGGACCCAGCGAACTTCGTCCCGCCAAAAATTAAATTATTTGTTGTTGTTTCTTTTTAATAGGTAAAAGTTTCTGTATAATGCCGCTCATTTTTCCAATATTCCCCCTTTCCTCCGTGAGATTTCATCAAAATTTCGAACTTTTTAATCAGATTTTCAACTAAATTTTGATGAAAATTTTATGAATTTTCCTTATTTCTCTTCAAAGTTTGAAGTTTTGATTTACATGTTTTTAGTTATAAAAAATCAAAGAAAAAAATTTACCATGAAAAACATTTTAAATATCGCCAAAAAAACCACGCAAAATACTACTGTATCTCCATACCAAGTTCGAGTACTCTACCATGAACACTTCGGTTTGAATGGGAGCTGCCACGCCCCCTTAATATATCTAAATTACTTTTAGCCTTAAACCATCCTTGGAAAGTCTGCAGTAGGTGTCCAAAATTAAAAAAAAAAAATCGGTGCAGAACTTTTTGAGTTTTTGTGCGCTGAATAAACGAAATTAACATTTATATATATGTATATAAATTTAAATCTTTTATAATTAAAAACATTAAATCTGAAAATAGTGCACCGCTGTGGTGTAGTGGTAAGCAGTGCGCGCTTCCGCTCCGCAGGCCTGGGTTCAAGCCCTGGCCAAAGCAACATCGCAAAAAAATTTAGCAAAAAAGGTTTTTTCTTAACAGCGGTCGCCCCTCGGCAGGCAATGGCAAACCTCCGAGGGTACTTTGCCATGAAAAAGCTTCTCATAAAAATACAATCGCCGTTCGGAGTCGGCGTAAAACTGTAG
>JAPVRG010294467.1:0-10628 GCA_029783565.1 Rhagoletis cerasi
ATAAAAATACAAGTAAAAAAACTTGTATGTTTTGTGAACTAGTCAAGTAAGGCTGTTATGAATTCAAAAACTTATTATTTGTTATGGTTTTGTATAATATATAAAATTTAATAAAGAAATGAAGATTTTTTTTGTTATAAAATCTTCAATGAAGATATCTCTAGAGAAAGAAGATTTTTTTTCAGTTTAAGTAACCTTTTTATGGTGTTTTGAAGTTTTTATCGTCACTTGGAAGATTTTTAACAAAATATTTCTGGCAACACTGTTCTCAAGTGGTAGTAAGATTTCAAGGTTTGTCAAAAAAGCAATAAACTTTAATTCATGAGCGCTTATAGTCTTATTTTATGCACTGTTTGCAGAAAACATTTGCAACTGACTGCAAGATTGCCCTCTCAAAACCAGCAGATACGGCTGCATGGATTCACCCTTTTTTGCATTTTTTGACTTTGTCTTTTATCTGCATCTAAATTGCATATTAAATTTTGATTTCGGCACATTTGCTTAGCATGATTCTTTTTTTAAATATCCTTTGGTCAGTTAGGTTTAAAACATTTAATCGATTGAGAAATATAAAACGTGATTTCGAGACATTCTTAATACCTTCTTAGTATCAACATTTTTACACTGAACCTATTCTGGTGAACGATTAAATTTTCCTTGAAAAAACCTCAAAAAATAACCAGTGATAGCCGTTTTTAATATCGTTTGTTTACGAATTGAACTGCCCTTGAAACTGCATATGCAAAAACCACAGGCGGACAATTTAGTAGATGCACCAAACAGTTAAAGGTGAAAATCCCATTAATTATATTCTGCTGAGTGGGACTGTACACATTTTCCTCCTGTAAAGTGCCTACATGGCGTATGAGCGACATTCCATGCATACGTAGGCACGTAGATTTGACCGTATGTATCACGATGTATGGGCCGAAAAAAGGTTCAGTTAGTACCAAGCGATTTGGAACACTCACTAAGAGACACCCTGTAAAACCCGTTACATTGTGGTTTTTTGTAACTTTTTTATTTGATGTCCGATTTCTATAAATGGTACATCGTTGTAAATGCATTAAGAAAGCCTAAAGTTGTATGTAGAGAGCTATTTTCATGTCTCATAAACTTTTCAAGTTATGTTCATTTGTCTGATAATTATACCCTGTACGCAATATTATGTATCAGAAAAATAATCTCCATGTCCAATAATAACCCTTTGGCAAGAAAAATATTAACCTATTTTCATTAAACAGCAGCTAGCTACTAGTTAGTCAATTAAAGTCTTTACGTGACTCAAGTTGGCTGAATCGGCCTCGGCTATTAAGCTTGGCAAGTATATAGTAAGGGGGCTCTTCTTCATGGGAGTGTATTTTTGAGCTTCTTCTAATCAAGAGGATTACAGGGTGCCGTGTTCAGAAAAAATGTTATAACTTTTTAGTTTGTCATGATGGGATGATCTTCTCTGAGAAAAATATGTAGGTTTTTTTAGTACCTTTACAACGGTATATTTATTCACTTTTTACTTATGACTCAATCTCTTATAAAAAGTTGGTTTGGTCCAATGCCCAGCCGAGTGCTGCACAGTGTAATAAAAAATATATATTGCACTGCTCAGAAAAAAATATACATACATATGTCGATTTTTATTTTTTTGGCCAGAAATAAAACTAATTTTTCGAGTGTTATTTTATCGCTCTGAAATAACGATTATTTTCTGAGTTTTTTTTTCATCAAAAATAATGATTATTTCTTAATTTTTATTTTTGTGATAGAAAATAAAACCCATTTCTTGAAGTAAAAGTTCATATTCGAGTTTTATTTTTTTTGGCAGATCGAAAAACTCAAAACCCCACACTGCTTTTCTAATAAGTGTGTAGTGGTAGATATTTTTTGCTTTGCACTCGTCAACATGTGCACTAAGAAATTACACCAAATTTATCAACCGTATTTTTTCTTAATACACACATATGTACATATATTCGCATATACATTTGTTGTAATTTTTAGTGGATATGTTGCGTTGTGGCGTTTTGAGTTTTTCGATCTGTCAGAAAAAAAATGCACCTCAAAAATTAATTTTTATTTCTGATAGATAAAAAGCGCTCCAGAAATGAGTTTTATTTTCGATAAAAAAAAATAAAACTCAAAAAATAATCATTACTTTTGATGAGAAAGAAAAGCACTAAAAAAATAATGATCGTTTCTGATCAAAAAACAAAGCTCACAAAGTAATCATTATTTCAAAGAGAAAAAATCACAAAAAAGAAGTCTTATTTGTGTTAAAAAAATATAACTCGATACATGATTATATACTCTGAGCGATTGATAAAAATTAAAAATGTAATTATTAATTATAATTTTTATAGACATCGCTCGAAAAATTTTAAATCTTAACATATTCTTACAGGACATGAAAAAACATGCACATATATATACTCGAAACTGTTCTACGATATTTGGAAGCTTTTGATTTTTTCCATTGAAAATTTGAAAATAATCATTATTTTTGGACCCTGTTTATAACATTGGGACACACGCCACAAATTGGACGAGCGCCAAAATATTATTATTATAATAAAAGCATATAGTTATTATAAAAATGATGTCAAAGCATATTCTACATTAAGGAAATTAAACTTCTTAAAAACAAAAAGGCCCCTGCCGAAAGATTGAAAAAACTAACTCTATGAGCTTAAAAAATAAAAATAATTAAAACAGCATTTTCAATACCTATTCGTCCTTTTGAACCAAAAAAAAATATTTTCTTTTAAATTCTAAAGAATTTTCTCTTTCATTTGGTACTTAAGTGATGGATGAAAACCGAACGAACATTTTTCACTGTTGTTTTTGTTGTACCAGCTTACTAAACTCTGCCTAAATCAGTGAATCGACTACATGTAGGGAGAAGTATGTTAGATGAGCTGATGTGAGTGGGCATGTGAAGAGGTGGTTATCGTCGTCGGGGCCTCTTATTCAAAATAGACAGAGTGGTTTGACCTTATACAACATCCAGAATGGAGTTGTGTCGAAGTATCGCCCTTCTTACGAAGCAACGCGAGGTCTCCGTCTGAGATAAGTGGTTGTTGGGCTCCGATGATGGATGGAATTCAGTGAGAGAGTTGACGAAGGTGTTGATTTATTCTCGATGAATGTTCTACAAGGCCTGTGTCTACAATAGGCTATGGGATATATTCATAGTTAAAATAAAGTCGACAAAAGAGTTATTTGCAGCTTTTTGACATCATTTTCAAAGGAATATCTGCCAATAGAGCTGCAACTAATTTTAAAGTCGTCTTTATTTCAACCACTAAAATGTGCCTTTATTTACATAGTCAGTGGATAGCGTAGTCTCATTCACAAGACACTTGGCTCTACATAATCGAGTTTTTACCGACAGAGGACTATTTCACTATTTTTCTCTGTTTTACTTTTAATCCAAAATACTTCGAATTTATTTTAACAGTTTCATTATCATTTTGGTCACGATTTCTTACTAACAGTAAGTATTAACGGTTTTTTCTTAATTTGAAAATGGGCAACCAGTTTTTTTGAAATTGGCATTTTTCGAATAACTCGAAAACCGGTTTTCTAAAAAAAGCGAATAATCGAACACCCTATTTGGTACCCATATTGCTATTTTACATTGCACTGAATTTTTTTAAAAACTCTTTTAATTAATATTTTCTGTTATTTCAAAGTTCTTTAAAACAAAACCCTGACGTCAGAGAGAGAAACTATTTATAAAAGAAGTTTTACTATATTTGGCCACTAGTTTCGTGAGTTTATTGATTGTTTCGTGTATTTTTGAAGTTAACTTCTTAGGCGGCGATATGAAGTTTTGATTGAGAGTAAAATTTGAGAAAATGGATGATGCAACGGAAATTAAATTTGCGTAATAGATGATGCAACGGAAATTAAATTTTCGTAATAGAAGATGCAACGGAAATAGAAAATTGTAGCAGATTATTGTAGTAGTTGAAGGAGTAGTTTTAGCTGATCATATGCAGCATACATTTAGGTGTGTATAGACAAATGGCGGAAACAGTAATTGCACCAAATAGTTTTAGGAATATTTTTATGTTAAACATAAACATAAAACATTTTCGTTATTTCTGAATTTAAGAAGTTAACTTCTTTCACGTTTACTGGCTACACGCGGTTTTTTTTTTTTTTTAGCATTTTTCGCACGATGTTACAATGAAAAACAAAAAAGGTTTAACCCATTTTTTCTAAAAATTCATAGAATTAAAGCTTTTTTCGGGCATTTTTTAACTTTTCGATCATTTTTACGGGTTATTAAGAGCATTTTGCCATTTTTGACGCCTCTATCCACTTGACTATTATATTCTGGCCTTACCTCACCTTAAGCATTTTGAGCTTTTGAAAGACCATCTCAAGTTCTATCGTCTCTTATATGCAGCCTCCTCCAGAGTTTTCGCTTAAAACTAAAAAAGATTGATTAACATGAAATACTTTTAAATCTACTCCGATGTTATTATTTGAAAAACTATTTAACAACAATTAGCCACACATTTGGGCGCACACAATTAGAACAGCTGCCGCACTTAATTTACAAACTTGTTACTTTCTTGGCTTCACCCTCGACTAGTTGCCATTTCCTCCTCAACTTAATAGCGACAAAACTAACTACTTTTAAATAGATTCCTTTTTTTATACCGTCTCGACAATTTTTGATTTACTCGAATTATAATGTCCCGCTGCGGTTGCGGATGGCTTAGTACGAGACTGTGCGCATCTGTGCCGTCGCGTTTGCCTGTTTGCCAAAAAATTCGTTTACAATTTTGTTACGAGTGCAGGCATAAAGAGCTCAAAAACTCACTCACACACACATACACGCGTATTTATAAATGTAAAAGCTTTGAAAGAAATTTGAAAGGATTATGTAGTATTTTAAGGCTGTTGGCCTTCTGCTACTCTATGAATGCGGCAAGTAGTCAATCAGGAAGACGACACACGGACGAACGGACGGGCAGTTGGACGTATGCATGGCACGGAAGCAGCATTTTTGGTCGGTATGCATAAAATATCGCACATAACTAGTATGTATTTATGTATGGGTGTATAAATGTAGGAATGTTGGCTTTTATCCGTAAATTTTCAATCGAAAATGTTGGCAAAATTTATTTCCGTTTTGATGGTTTTCACGTTCAAGTTATACGAGGACTCTTAGTAGTGGCAAGCTGCCTGCCTGCCTGCCAAAAAATGCCTGCTGCCAATTTCCGCTGCGGCTGTCGCTATCAAGTTGTTTTTGTTGTTTTGGCTACTGGTGTGTTACTTGTGTGGTTGTGGTTGTTGTCTCCCCTGCGCCTGAAGCTGAAGTTGTGCTCAGTATGGGTGAAATTGTTCGCTGGAGTTAGAGTGTGAGGTTATGGTTACGACTATAACTGTGGCTGCGGCTGTGGCTGCAATATTGTCGTAGGTGGCAGCCTGCTGGGACGCCGTTTGCTTCTCTCTGTAAATTGTCGCATATTTTTTTTTTTTTTTGCTTTATCTGGCTACCATTTTTGTTCTTCTACATTGCTGCTTGAAGTGGTTTGAAGTTGCCTTTTTTTGTGCTTGACCGACTTTTGCACAGTGCTGCTCGAGAATAATTTTTAAAATTTAACAACTATTAGACCTAAATCTTTCGGAATTTGTTGCGCTTCAAATATCTTGACGATTACTTTAAGACCGATTTGACCCAAGGGTGTTTTACTCCCCTCCATATTTTTCAAAACTATTTTTTCTGAGGTTTTAACTTGTGTCTTATATAATAGCACCTACGTATGTATATAGAAACATATAAGCCCATACACGTACATATGTACGTAAAAACGTGGCAAGTAACATTCAAAAAAAAAATTCTATTATCTTGACTATCATTTGAAAATTGTTTGAATAAGCTTAGTGGTGCACCAAACGCATGTAACACTTACACATACACACCAGCTAACTTCGGTACACTTGTGTGCTATTTCTATTTCATTTCATTTCATACACAATTTTTTCATAATTTTTTTTTATTTCTTGCTTTCTTTCGATTAACAAATTCTTTTTCATTTATTTATCTCTTTTTTTCCTCGCATTTTCTCAATGTCACCAAAGAAAAAAAATCATAAGATTCACATTGAAACACACGCATATACACAAATGTATTAGGTGGAAAAAAACGTTTCGCGAAAAAACTGCACAGTTTGCATTAAATATCAACCTTTCGTTTTTTTTATTTATTTATTTTTCTTTGCAGTGCCACTTGGGCCATAAGTTTTTTTCTTTTCTTAGTTAACAGCAATTCAGTTTATTAGGTTATATGGATATTGTGGTTGGAAGGAGTATATTACAACCGCAATAGCAGGATGTGTGTGCTAATGCTCGATAAAACGTTCGCAACGTTCACGACGTCTATTTAATTCGAATCATTACCCAGCAACAGCCAATCCGGGACTGAAAGCTCTTATCTAATGCCAATTGCCAAAAAGCACAAATGCCGCCAAACAGCAGCAACAACAGCAGCAGCAGCAGCAGAGCAGACGCAGAGCTAGCAGGCAGAGCAGCAGCAACACCACACTGAATTCGCAAATTGTGAGCAAAGCAAAGCGTTGTGAGAGCACAATGGAGTTGTCTCCACCCACCCACCTGCATACCATCGGCCGACTGACTGTGCGCCAAAATACGTAACAACATAAACACATATGTATGTATGTTTACGTACACTGCCGTACATAAATGTGTATGTTTGTATGTATTTGCGCACCCTTAAAACATCTTAAGACATCATTCTTTGGTTATTTAAAAAACTGGGCATAATTTTTTGGTCATTTAAAATTGGATATAATTTTTTGAAGATTTAAAAACGTTACATTTTGGGTAATTTAAAGAGATTACCAAGTTTTTGAGCTGCTCATAAATTTTGGGTTCTTCAAAAACATGAACATAAATTCTTTAGCATAATTTTTTGGTCATATAAATGCTAGATATAATTTTTCGTTAATTTAAAAACTTAACATAAATTTTTGGTCATTTAAAAAGTGGGCCAACTTTCTAAAATTACGGTTGTTTAAAAACTAAATTATTTGACAAAAATTTTTGGTCATTTGAAAACTGAATACAATTGTTTGGTTTTCAAAAAACTAGACATAAATTTTGTACCAAATCTTTTTATGCGGACCTAAATTTTCATTTTAAAACGAAACATGAAATTTTTGACAAATTTAAAAATTCGGGCATACACTTTTGATGTATTAGAAACTGGATACAATTTTCGAACTGGACATAATTTTATGGTAAGCCATAAACTTGGCATAATTTTTTTGGTACATTAAAAACTAACATACAAATTTCTGGCAATTTGAAATATGACATGATTTTTTGGTTATTTAAAAAACTGGGTACACATTTTTGAACTGGGCATAATTTTTGAATTTTTTTTTAACTGAACATAATTGCTTTGACATAAATTTTTGGACTTGTAAAAACTGGATATAATTTTTCTGGTAATTTAAAAACAGGGCATACATTTTTGGTCATTAAAATTGGATATAATTTTTTTTTATGATTTAAAAACTTGTACATAAATTTTTGGTCATTTAAATTTTGGGTTCTTCAAAAACATGAACATAAATTCTTTAGCATAATTCTTGGGTCATATAAAATCTGGATATAAATTTACGTTAATTTAAAAACTTAAGCAGAAATTCTTATGGCCTTATTCATAAAAAATAAAAAAAAAAGATTTAAAAAGCTCTATAAAGTGACACTTTCATAAAAATTTTCGATTTATAAAGTAGTTAAAGTGATATTTATTTTTTATAAATTTGGGTTTTGGTCATTTAAAAAGTGGGCCAACTTTCTAAAATTTCGGTTATTTTAAAAGCTGAATATAAATTATTTGACAAAAATTGTTGGTCATTTGAAATCTGAATACAATTGTTTGGTATTTTAAAAACTAGGCATACATTTTTGGTTATTTAAAAACTGTATCAGATTTTTTTATGTGGACATAAATTTTCAGTTTAAAAGGGAAAACAAATTTTTTTACACAAATTTTAAAATCCGGGAATACACATTTGATATGTTGAAAACTGGATACAATTTTCGATTTGGATATAACTTTTTAGTAAGCCATAAACTTCACATAATTTTTTTGGTAGTTTAAAATCTACACATAAATTTCTGGCAATTTGAAAACCGGACATAATTTTTTGGTTATTTAAAAAACGTGTACATAAATTTTTGGTCATCTAAAAAGTGGGCCAACTTTCTAAAATTTCGGTTATTTAAAAACTGAATATAAATTGCTTGAGAAAAATTTTTGGTCATTTGAAAACTGAATACAATTGTTTGGTATTTTAAAAACTAGGCATAAATTTTTGGTTATTTAAAAACTGCACCAGATTTTTTTGTGGACGTAAATTTTTAATTTAAAACGGAAAATAAATTTTTTTACACTTTTGATATATTAAAAACTAGATACAATTTTCGAACTGGACATAATTTTTGGTAAGCCATAAACTTTACATAATTTTTTTGGTAGTTTAAAAACTACACAATTTCTGGTTATTTGAAAACCGGACATAATTTTGTGGTTGTTTAAAAAATTGGCCACACATTTTTAAACTGGACATAATTTTTAATTTTTTTTTAACCGAACATAAATATTTTGACATCAATTTTTTGTCTCATAAAAACTGGATATCACCTTTTTTTAAGTAGATAAAAGCTTAGAATTTTTCTTTTAAACTGAAAATAATTTTTTGATCATATAAAAACTAGAATAAATTGACCAAATTTCTTAGGGGAACATAAATTTTGAGTTTATAACTGAGCATAAATATTTTGACATGAATTTAAAAAACTGGGCATTAATTTTTGATAGCTTAAAAACTGAAAAAAATTTTTGAACTGCACATACATTTTTGGTCATATAAAAACTGGAACAAATGGGCATAGGTTTTGAATTTAAACCTGAATATAAGTTCTTTGACGCAATATTTGGACATGTAAAAAGTGGAACTAAGTTTTTGGTAATTTAAAGGCAGACCAAAGTTTTTCGATGGTTTAAAAACTGGATATAGTATTTTTACCAAAACTTGTCTTGCTTCAAACTAACTACAGACAGTTTTCAACAATAATTTTTCAACAATAATTTTTAAAGGGTTTTCTTCGCGTATTCTCATCTGGCAATTTTAGTAAAAGCCCCTTTAACCCCAGCCCACAAAAACAACAATAAGTATGATTTAGCTAATTATAGACCGATTTCAAAATTGTCTTTTTCTCCTCCTTTGGCGCTTTAACCGCCTAAGCGATTTTGAACGAGTCCAAGAATCATGCCAGTTATTGCGTATTAGTTTCGCGAAGTTATCACACTCAGACATCGTCGCGCAAAGGCAACTCCTTTTCATACCGTGGGTTTTTCCAAGATCTGCGGCATGGTGAATACCTGGTCTATGGTGGACTTACCAGGTCTAAGGTCACAATGATAACGTCCAGCCAGTTCGTCGTCTGTTGGCTTTAGCCTTACACTCAACCCGCTCTATGAGACGATGATCAGAAGGCCGGAGCTCACAGCAGCGCGAACATGGCAAACTCATCGTTCTTGTACATTTTGCAGTGCAGTTGTCAGGTATGTGTCCGTTCTGCATAAGAATTGGTGCATTCACTTTTTCAACTCTTCAACATAGCAGCATCTTTTGCAACCGGAGAAAATTTGCCTCCATAATACCAACATACAGTGGGCATCAGTCAATAGGTGGCGCTGTTTGTTTTTATAGCAGTTCGCTTCGGTCGATAGAAAATTAGGCGGTTTTTTCAATTCCACAAATACTGAATTCTAATTGCATAAAATTATAGGAAGAACAAGGAAGCAAATCATCAAATTTCAGGTTGGGTTAGATAAAACAGCATATTTAGGTACATTATTTGGTCTCGATGTGATACCACAGATATCTTGACTCCTCCTAATTAAATATGCTAGTGGTGACTACGAATCTGTCCCTCTGAGGACTTCATGCAATCCTGTTTCTTTTTGTTTCGATCCGTAAAAGCTTCGATTCATAGCTGTTGTCTTAAAAAAAAAAGCTGTTTTGTTGCGTAAAGTATTGCCTCGTTTTGCAGAGCGAAGAAATACAACGAAATGCAACGAAGAAAGACCTTTGGTGCAAACTTTATGAAGAAAAATTAGAAGCGATGGTAAGAAAATGTACAAATACTTATGGACAGTAGTGTGCAAAGATACATACATACATATATTAGCGCACCCAAGGGGTGGGTTTTGGGGTTCAAACCCCCCCCAAAATCTTGGCTACAAATCAGCTAAAAATTAAATGAAGCAAATATACACATAATATGAGTTGTTATAAATGAAAGTGCTGTAAGTCCACTTCGATTAATCTTATAAATGTTGGTAAAGGTTAATAAATCCTGGTCATGTTTTTTATATTGCTATTACATCAAATTTATTATGCAATAAATAATATTATAGTTGCTAACGAAGCTAAGATAATTTTTTATCTCCGTATGGACTTGCACCACTTTCAAAAATAACAAATTTTTAAACCAAAATGAGGAAAAGTATAAGTCCATGTTGTAACACCCTTTATGTGAATTTTATTGTAAAAAAATAAAATTTTTTTTATTTA